>JAFVLL020009167.1:0-21359 GCA_021397915.2 Tor tambroides
GATCATGAGCGGGCACTGCAGGAAGCCAAGGAAAAGCTCCGTAAATCCAAAGAGGAGCTGAAGGCAGAGATCCAGACAGAGAAGACCAAGGTAGCCGAGGACCTGAAGAAGAAAGATGGGCCCAAACCACTGCCTCCAGTACCTATGCCTAAACTGGTTGGGGTCAACGATGGTGACCCAAGGGACCCTGACACCAAGGAAAAAAGGGACAAAATCAGAGAGGTGAGAGGAATGTGCGTTTACATGCTTTGAACTTGCAAGCACTTTATACCTTCTAATGTTTGCAGCACCTGTAGATGTATGGTAGTAGTAAATGAAGGGAAATTGTTTTTCTTCTCTCTCACTTAATTACTTCACATTCCATTTTAAATTGAACAGGTTTGGCCCATTTAATCTGTTGCATTTTGAATCAAACCAGGCTCTCAACAGGTATAATTATCATCTTTTGAAAATGGGTTGCAATCTTGGATAAGAATAATTGTGAGAGCTATAGCCACTGGCTGATTTGTGCTTGACTGGAACAGACTGTCTTAAAACGCTCTTACAGATTTCTACTGATGTAGTGCAGCGTTTGATTTTCACTCTTCCAGATGTACCACAAAATTTGTCTTACTGTGTGAGATCTGTTCCTAAATGAAGCAGATTGGAAAATGTCTATTAGAGTTGTTTGCTAAGCATTACTGTTCCAGTTCTCATACTCAGGGTTTGGGATTTCTTGCACTGTTCTTGTTACTAACACAGATGATATTCAAATCTAGTTGACTTTTTATATTGATCAAGTTTAATGTGTTTTAGTTGGCGGTGACACTTTAAGACCTCTTGCATAAAGCTCAACAGCCTGTGGGCTGCAGATGATGAGTCAGCACTGCTTGCAGTAAATGCCATTATTTTCACTTTCAAATTGCTGCTTGTCTCTAATGAGCTCCTAAACCTGGAAATAAATGTTTTTCTTTTGTTTTAGTACTTGGAGAACGATTGTTTTGTCACCACATAAGTGTGTGTGATGGGTAGTGATGGTTATGTTCCAGGAGTAATTGGTGTCTTTGAGTGTGAAACTGAGATTATTGTTGCAGTAGAGCTTTTCACCGTGCAGCTCAACTCTGGCTAATGTTTCCTGTAAATCCCAGGTTAAAGTCACTTTAAACACTTGTAGTTTTGAAAGAAACCAACCAATTTTAACCTATGTTATGAAATACTGCTCTGTTATCATCCAAGATGCTATCAACCCTGCAGAATCTCCCTTCCTCAGTTCCTGATTTATAGTTAAACAGTTTAAGCAGGCATTCAGTAGTTCTTTAGCTTGTATTAGCATTGCCATTCTTTTTGTAGCCTAATTCAAGTAACATTACAACATGTTAGATGCTGCACTGCCAGCTATCTAATCTCTTGAGTTTTATACACCATACATAATTAAAAGTTTTATAGAAAACTATCACGAGTACAGTCTTCATCTAATGTGTTCATCAGGTGGTGTCGAAATCTGTTCCTGGAGGGACCCTGTCCTTAAGGTTTTAGCTCCAGCCCTAATTAAACTCACTTGAATCAGCTAATCAGCATCTTCAGACTCACTAGAAACTTCCAGGCAAGTGATCTGAAGTTGGTTGGAGCCAAAAACTGCAGGACGCTGGCCCTCCAGGAGCAGGATTGGACAGCCCTGTACACTATAAAGTGCTGTGGTGATGACATATTTTTGTAGGCCAGCCTGGAAGTTAGCATCACCCTGGTTCCCTCGAACAAAAACCCAGTAGGATTTTCCATTAGCTTTTGGATTATTGCTGAAAATAAACTCTGCGACCAATAAAAGTTTATTATCCTTACACACTTTGTTCATCATAAATGAACACAACATTTATGAATTTTGAAGTCTAAATACAGTCAGCAGCAAGTAAAAGTCAAAACATATGCTATAAATGAACTACACTCCAATCACACAACTCTGTCAGTTAAAGACTGTTAGAATAATTTGCAAGAGCAGGATTATAAACGCATTGAAGCTGTAAAAGTGGACCAGTGAATAGCCACTTGCTCTGTAGCCACTTGTTAGCAACCACCAACCAATTTGTCTCGTTTGATTAAATTGAATCTGTTATTTTCCTGTTTATTACTGTGAAGCTTCTTTTGAAACAATCTGTATTGAATAAAGCGCTATAGTGAAAGTGACTTGACTAGTAGTAGTAAATATGCAAATAAATAACCCAGGGTTTACAAATGTAGTGTGAAAAACATGACTACCTTTGATTAGTTACTAACCCACAGTATTGTGTGAACATTGTGGTACATGGAACAAGGAACAAGATTGTTTACCCAGGGTTAAGACTGAGTTGTGAGAAGTCCATAATTAGCCGTAATGAGAGGTCTGCAGAGTGATGTGGATGAGGGAATACAGGGCACTGCCATCTGCCCTATCTTAGTGTTAATGTGTTTCAGATTGGGAATGTGGAGTCTCTATGTGCTATGCAGGTTATAGAGGAGATATCTGCCATTCATCAAAAGATATCCACCACCTTTTCTTTTTTTCCTCTTGCTTGCAAACACTCACATAGATGCATACATTTGTATGAATACCCTGCAGGATGAAATCCAGCATCCCAACATCTCTCGGCGGACTACTCACAGCGGGGCCATCTGCTGCTCGCTTTGGGGACTTAACCCTGTTTTTACTCTCTGAATGTGTCCTGCCTTCATTTAAATGCACTCTGTTACCTCGATTACTCCAGATTCCTAAACCCACCTTTGGCGTGGTCTTTAATTTGCATCATTGGCCAGTTTCTCTGCTTTCTGAGAGTGAGTGAGTGATGGGCTGGCTGCTGATGACACTTCTCTCAAAAAACAGACTCTCTTGTTTCTGTCAGTGAATTATGATGAAAACTGGACCAAAGTGTCCTGATGTCCATTTTTTTTCTACGCAGTTCTCATTGCTTGTTTTAAATGCTAGCAGCTGTGTTTGTGTTTGATGACTAAAGAGTTGTTATGGTTTAATCACAGCTCTGTGTGTGTGTGTGTGAGAGTCTAGGACAGTGCTCAAACTTTACCTCGCTCATCACATTTATGAATTTCTCTCTCATATATATTTACTTTTATACTCGCCCACATATGCACTAGTTCACAGCTCTCATGTTAACTAATTACCTCGCACAAAATGCTAATACATAGTTTCACTTATTTAATGAAAATTAGATTCACATGCAGTCGTGTCTTAATATGCAACACTACCACATGGGATAAAAGGTATCTTTTCAATGTTAGAGTTTTTGTCATTTATAACTCCATGATTATCTCAGGTATGTGTTTTGTACAATCTTAAAGTTGTTTAGTTTGAGTTTGAATAGCATTTCTGCATGACTTTAATAGTCGTAATTAAAGAAACAATGGATAATTTCCCTCAGATGTTGAAAATAACTTCAAACTGTGAAGCCTGTGTAAATAAATGTGTATTAGATGACAAAGATTGTATCAGTCACTGAGTATGCGTTTTGAATAATGTTAAAATGATAAATTTTTATGAATTTAATTATGTACTCATTTTTGTTAGTGAGAGACAGCGCTTACAGAGAGAACCCATGCACACGCTCTTCTGATTAGGTGTAAATTGTGATTGATTTTGTTGTCTTGTAGCCATGTTGCATCTAGTGTGGGCATAAAAAATGCTTATTGATATAATCTTATCACATTGCACCTGGTTAAGACACAGTGTTGCACAAAACATTAGAATTACTACTCTTAAAATGCTAATACGCAAGATTTACTTCATGTATACTAAATAGGAACATAATCGCCTTGCTTAAATGCACAAAGCAGACATGCTTGATTTTACCTCACAATGTTAACACACTATATTTACTTCATATATACAAACCATTACAACATTCATTTGATTTACCTCAATCATTAAAGCACTACATAGACCTCATTCATACATGTCAACACACTAGTTTTACCTCACACATAGGGGTGGCACGGTTCGCGGAAAAAAACCGAACCGTACGGTTCTCCACACACGGTTCGGCACGCGCTAGGACCGCGGTTCAACTTAAATCTGACAACGCATCTGCCATATGCAATATGGTAACACGTAAAAAAAAAAACATGGTTCGGCTAATGTATGTTTCTGTTAATGGATGTGCATTCTGGCTTCCCAGTACATTACAATAACAGCAATGACAAAAAAAAAAAAAAAAAAAAGTGGACAAACCATTCACTCTTGTTCAATGCGAATGCCGTATGCTAGATGTGAGCTGTCATTTATTCCGTCATCACCCGGGTGCTGATAGCGTGCACGCGCACAGGTGAGACCTGAACAGCACACGTTGATATCTGTGTTTAAACTAAACTCATGTAAGCTTTGCCAGTTTAAACATTAAAGAGCCAGAGGATGCGAGCTTGCGCGCGCAGTGAGAAGATTTGTGTGTGCGCTCATCAGAAGCGCGCAAACCCGCGCCTCAGAACGCGCGCAAATGTTAAGCTCTCTCTTAAGTATTGTGTTTGAATGGACAAATTCACACAAAAATTATGTCAAACTGCCTGTCTTGGTAAGTATCCTATAGCAGACAGCCGGCTGAACAGTACTGTACAGTATCAGTGCACTGGATCAGTGCATTCTCTTAAAGTGACAGCACTTTTTAATATTAATCAAACAGCAACAACAAAAAAATCACTCACTGCTCTTGACTGAATGGCTTTTATAACTTGAATAAAGATTAATCTTTAATTTATACAGTCAAATATGCAATGCTGTTTTACATTTGATTACTTTATTCAATTTCTGTACCTAAAAACTAATGCTAGACCTACCTTATTTGTATCTTTACTCTATTGTATTTATTTATGCTGTTGCTTGTAGTTAAATAGATTACTCTTATTTTCTTTATTTTTATTTGACACTGACACAGTATAGTTTTTCCCTAAACATACCGAACCGTACCGAAACCGTGACTCTAATACCGTGATACAAACCGAACCGTGAAAAAGTTGAACCGTTCCACCCCTACTCGCACATTAAGTACACACAGAGTTTGCAATGTAACCACATTCACATGTACACAAACCTGTCTTACCTGCTGATTGTCGTCTTTCATCGTTTCACCCAAAGTAACCATAAATCTGCCCTTTGAGCTGCTGTTGTATGTGTTTTGTATGTTTCTCGTTTCCTGAGCTTCTGTTGAATTAGCGCAGTGCTAGCTTTAAAGAGCCTGTTGAAAGGACAGGAGCTGACAGGAAAAGATGCTTTCATAATGCCCCTCTGGCTCCTTTGCTACAGTGGCACACCTCTTTTGCTTCGTGTGATTAAACGAAAGTGCTGAATTCATCTTTCTTATGTGGATTAGCTGCTATGTTTCCAAAGCTCAGAGGAGAAAGATAAGAAGGCAGAGAAGTTAGCTGTGTATATTGTTAATGGTGTCTGCCAGGGTTTGTTGTTTGCTTTTGCATGTGAAGTGTGTGTGCTAAAGGAGTTTATGTGATAGATCTGAGATTCATGCTACAATATCAGGTTCTATTTCATAAGGTAAGCAGTGTAATGGAAACAGCAGACTCTCATTTTTATGCAGCGTTTCTGCAGCGTAACAGATCTTTATACGGGAAAGCATTTATTTACTTTAATACCGGCCATAAATGATAAAATGGTTATCAGAAGTGTAATTATTAGGATTATTACAAACTTAGTCATCATAAAATCTTATTAGATCCAAATTTAGATTCATAAATTTACCTAGAACAGCACATAAACACTGAACTGTAGCTGACACCCCTTAACACCACTGTAGCTGAGCTCAAATGCCATTCTCTTCATTATTTTACTGTGTCTGTTTACCAGTTCTAATAAATTATTAGACAGAAATGTTAAAGTAAATGGTAGGCCTATATGAAGAAGCTTTATAGTTATGTTTTTAGCAAGCTAAACGCTATAACACCCTCTCATATACCTTCGACATTAAACAAAAATGCATTCATATCTCATATCACTCTTGGTTAGACTTCACTATTTGTTCAGGTTTTTATCCATTTCTTTATTTCTGAAAAATACTATCAGGAAGTTGCAGTTCTTCTCGAGGCAGTCTAATATATATGTATGTCTGTGTATCATCCAATCTATATCTGTCGACCAGTAAACTGAAGTATGAGTTCACAAGCTATGTGTAACAAGTATAGACTGAAATTCTACTCACATGTATACTTCTGTATACTTGTATACTGCTAACACAAGCTATGTAAGGGGTGAAACCGACCCTCCTTCACTCGTTCTGTATCTCACTCTTTCTCTATGTATTTGGCTTTTCACAGTGTCTGTTTTATTCAGTCTTCTGCATTTTAAATTGATTTATCATCCCAGTGCAGTGCTTTTTATAATCATTTCATAAACTCTTCACACACTTGCAGAAGTCTCATTTTGACAATTCTCTGTATGTAATTACTTATAATACTCCCTCTACATTAACTCAGTGATAAGCTTACAGTCATATTGATTTGTCTAAGGGGCCCTCAGCACAAGCGCCTCAGTTCCTTCCTCCACAGCACTCAGCCATAACAGGGATTATGGACTCTATGAATATATATGTGTGTGTGTGTGTGTGTGTGTGTGTGTGTGTGTGTGTGTGTAAGAGATTCTTCTCACCTTCTGAGTGTGACTATGCTCAGTGCTTTTGCTTGGTCTGATGATGGTTCTCAGGGATGGCTTGAGTATGTATGGTAGACAAAACTGTGCGATTCATTCACAAAGACACACAGAACATGCAGAATTCATATTTAAATTGTATTTTTGTTATTTAATTTTAACACTGTACAGCCCTACTTTTGATTTATTCTTCCCAAATTTGCAACATTTTATGATTGGATTCCATAATTAGACAGATTGATCTACATGAATGGGATCATCGGTGATGTATGCTTGTCAGGGGAAATGGGTTCTGGAGTTTTGTGTGAACTGAACTTGAACTCTCATTAGCCGCATGAGCTCCACCTTGTAATACGTCAAATCTAGTCTACTAGCCGCCAGGCCATTTATCTGGTGCGTGTTGTGTTTGTGGCATGTTGCTGTGAGAATCTGGAGCTCTGTGCTGCTCTGTTAATGTTAGTATTGTTGGCAGTGTGAGCATTTACCCTGCAGGGTGCTGAGACCCGAAGAGCATCAGAGGACAGGTTCATGGCTGTGCATATGCACAGAAGATGAGATGGGGAGAAGGTGAGACTAGACGCAGCAGTCAAGGTCACTGAGGGAATAATTGTACCTGCATTTAAAAGCATAAGTGAAATCAACACAATAGAGGATACAACATGAGACAGTAAAGTACAATACGTCACAAAGGATATAAAATGTGAATTGTGTTGTCATAATTTGTATCATATTGTTGTGCCTTCATATTGTACACACAGTATATACTTTTACTTCAGTACCATATGATAAAAAATAATGCAATATGATGAAATGACGCAATATGATGAAATGACAATATGATAAAACGAGGCACAATACAATATGCAGAGTTTAGCCCCAACCTGCTCCAACACACCTGCCTGGACGTTTGTAAGGGTTCTTTTCGATCGGAAGGCTTCTTCCTAGCAAGGCTGTGTCCTTCCTAAACCCCCAGTCCTTAGGCGCTTTCGCACCACGTAGTTCTAGGAACTAGTTCTAATAACAAACCAGTGTCGTTCCTAGAGAACAAATTTCTCCCTCGGGCCGTTTTCCTGGTTGCATTCACACCGACAGCAGAACTCTGAAGTGGCAGACAGCGACGTCTTTTTATTCATGGCATTTACAAACCTCAACAACCAGTGAATGGAGGAGGCCGTGATCGGAGCTGTTTTTGTTGTGTGTCGTGGGTTTCATGATAATGGTGATGGAATGTAAACGCACAATTTGCGCAATTGAAAGAGCACGGAAATCTGACTAAATCTCCTATGACAACTTGCAGTGTTACAGATCATCGAGGCTGAGAAAAAACACAACGCTGCATACAAGAAGTAAATGCCGTTATCGCCATTTTCTATGTTCGTGGAGTAAATATGTTTACATGGCTTTTTAAAAATGCAGGGTAGCCGGTGTTTCGTATGCGTTTGGCCATTCTGCGTATACTTTCGTCGCTGGTAGTTCCTATAGAACTGTTTTAGATCCTACTCTGAAGTAGGAGCTAATTTAGTTCCCCAAACGAAATTCCTAGAACCAAATACGCTCCTAGTTCCTGTGGTGCAAACGCGCCAATAGTTCTAGTAACTATGAAAAGGTTCCTACGGCACGAAAGGCCCTCTTTTGAGGCTTCCAGGCTATAGTCCTCCACATCATTAAATGCTAAATTGAGACGGTCTATTAAGTCTGCATGGCTCCATTATAAAGATTTGTGTCCAGTGGACACAAAATGCTATTAAAAATTAATAATAATAAAAAAATATATACTGTAACATACAAAAATATATACCATATATATAAATTAGCATTACTTATTTTACACCACTTCTCTTTTGTGAATTGGAATGTGTGCAAAGGGTTATTGAAAGACACAAAGGAAACTCTTAATGCATCCTTCAAAATATACCAAATGAAGGACGCGGAAAGAACACTGCCTTCCAAGGATCTTTTAAATTGAGAAGGATCTTTGATGGCACTTGATGACATGGCATCTGAAGTATGTTGTCTTACTAGGATATGCTCTTCTGATTGAGAAGCACCTTAGTAATCCTGGATTTTCTGGTTCAGGTATGATTAAGCAGGGTTGGAGCTAAACTCTGCAGAAATGTGGCACTCCAAGTGCAGGACTAGGCAGTCCTGGACTATGTCATTTTGGTTTTGGGCATTCAGAGCGCAATAGACTAACAGATGTAGACTCTGGGATACAGGCATAGGAGCTGGTCCTAATAACATCTTATTTAACATCTAAGGCTGCATTACAACTGAATCACATGAGCATCAGTGGATTTTATTCATATACCTCCAGAGGCTTAGATCCAGCTCTTCTTAAAGCCTACAAAACCAGACGCAGTGGAGTGAGGTTGAGAGGAGGGAGCTGAAATGGGGACCTTGAACAGCAATTGAAAGGGCCAATATATCTGAATTAGTTGAATGATGGGTTATATTTGACGTCACAAGGTAGTGCAGTAATGTCTGGGTGTGATGTTTAAAGGCTGTCTCCAAAATAGAAGAACTGTCCTGAGTCTTTCAGTGTCAGAACGCTCTTAAAGTCAATTTATCACTTCGCCTGGCCTCTACTGCATCGTCGCATTTACTGAGACTATGTCTGATAGGATTCTGTCTGTCTTAGTGGACAGGTTATAGCGCCGTAACTTCAATCTGCAGCTCTGTGGCGAAATGGGAGGAGTCTTAATCAATCACGGGGACTGAGGCCGTCACCAGGGGCAACTGGTAATTGCAGCTCTGCTGCTTGATACTTTCAGAGCAGCAGTTCTTATTTGACCTCGCTGCAGACTTTTCACAGTTGCTCGTCTCTGTTGGTTTGCTGTAGAGCAAAGAGTGATCTATGAATGAATTGGATGTGCCTGGTGGGGGTTAATGCTAATTAATGCAGCTCCCCCTAGAGGAAACTGTGGAGGCCATTTTCACATTTTGTGTGTGTGTTTGCTGCAGGTTCAAAATGCTGTATTTTTTTTTTTTTTTAAACACCGCAGTAATTAGCTGACCATGTGAAACTTCACCGTCCTCAGCAATGATGAGATTTTTCATAAGGAACAAACACACACAGTCATGACTATGCATTTGTTTAGAACAGTTGTTTCTAACTTTTTTTGTCCTTAATTCCCCCATCTTTAAAAGGTCCTCTTCTAAACCTCTCACCATACCTCTTACAGTATGTGAGCACACTCATGTCTTTTGCGTCATGAGATTGGAAAGTTGAAAGACCATGTATCGAATCAAAGGAAGTGATTATCAGCTGGATCCATTCAGTGCCTGATCATTTGGAATAAGGCTGATATCAGGTTTTCAGTACACTATTACTGGTGCCAAAAGAATTCACAATATAGAAATAGTTAATTATTTGTTTTTATTTATTATTTTCTCTTTTTTGGCCAGTGAGTCACACTCAAAATATGAGTGTAGGGAGGTGGAGAGAGAGAGTTTGTAAGCATTGCTTGTATAAATAGATTTTCCTGTTTATCGGCACTTCCTGCAGACTGGTCTGTATAGCACACCATGTTTTTTACAAATCCAAAACACTCTTTTATTGGTGAGCAAACATTTTTCCGAGTGCATGTGTCATCCACACACTGCATTGTTGTTTTCTTTTTCCTTTTTTGACTCATGGCATCTAGCAGTATGATGCCACCTACTATGTTGGTGGTGCTGGATTATTCATGATAAAATTGTATGTGTAGTAGTAATTCCATGGTTATCAATATCAGTATATTGTGACACCCCCGAGCAGGGTTTTTTGCATCCATGTTTGACCTCAAAGCATATAAGTTTTGTAGCAAATTGGCTCAAAAGGGAAATGTATATAAATAATTACAATTAATTGATTAATTACAATTATTTATGTCAGCTGCCAGTAGCAACTGTAGCAGAATTAAATTGCCATCAACTAATCTGTTCGTCCAGCGAACATTTCAGTGTAATTTCATATCAACTCTAACAAAGGATATCTTCATAGCCACAGAAAATAACTTTCTTACAGTAGCCTACTAATGCATTAGAGCATGTTTCTAGATCGGAATCGTAAAAAGGACATTATTCACAAGCGACAACAGAATCAGAAACTCATTTAATTTGTGCACAAGGGTTTTATTAACTAAATGCTAACACATAACTAGTCTAAACAAACAAACGAACAAACATACAATCATGCTCACGCATACATACAAAGGGTAGTTGAAGTGGATGAGTGGAACCATTAGAGAAACCAGGAAGTGCAGTTATGGAACACGAGTCAGCTAACCACACCTGAGTAGAAACCATCAGCGCCGTTTTACAACAGGATCTATAGCTTGTACTAAACCTCTGTTTCATTTAATGTATGATACTTGCATTGCCTTGGTCATTGATCGAGTGTCTGGATGCAATCTCGGATGAAAGTCTTGATGGTTTTAAGGTTTGGTAGTGTTGGAGTTGAGATCATGTTCTTCCGGGTTTGAAGGGTGATGAACTCCAAAGATGTTATTCTTCTGACTCGGTGGTGATTGGGAGAGTTTTCTCCCAGATGAAGATGATGAGAGGAGCGTGCAGAGGCCTTGAATGTGGTAGTACCCTTGCTGTCTATGGAGGGTCAGAAAGCTCTCGGATTTCACCAAAAATATTTTAATTTGTGTTCCGAAGACAGTGTTTCCCACAGGATTTTGTGACACTTGTGGCGGCAGGTGACGTCACATATTAATTTGCATATTTATGACGTCATTGCATCCAGACAAGTTTTGGCACTTCAGATTTTCCACTCTATGAACTGTCACATACTGTAATACAACTGAATGCCCAATAAAGCTGTTATCATTTACATATTTTCTGTTGTCATACATAAAACAGGTATTAATAGTGACTAAACTATTATAACTATTATAATAAGTGACTAAACACGACCCAGAAACGACCCACGTCTGATAAAATCAACATACATCTACATTAAAAAGCGACTATATGCGGTGGTTTTGGCTATATTACCGCTTTGTCTTATTCAGCGCAATGCCTGCGTCTGAGTAACAAACTATGAGCATTTTAAAAGACGAATTAAGTTCAAATTAAAAGTACAAACAGTCAGTAAGCGACAGGTACTTGGAAACACTGTGTTGTACTCATTTATTGATGAGTCTGCTGCGGTACGGCCAACTGAAAGCACTGTTTCTCTGCCGCTCACTGCCGAGAGAGGCGACACTGCGCCGGGAGAGTCAGACCTCGCGCTCGTGGGGCAGTACTGGCGACATCTTCCAACTGAACAATAGCTAAGGTTTTTGTTCAAAAAAGTCGCTAGGTTTGTCAGTATGTACCGTTTATGGAAAAAAGCCGCTAAAAGGATCTGAAAGTTGCTAAACATTGTGCTAAAGTCGCGCTCGTGTGTGTGAGACGTGGGAGCTGCAGGGGGCGGTGGGTATTTGTGGCGGTCGATGTGGATATTGTGGCGGGCCGCCACAAGTAAATCAACGTGTGGGAAACACTGGAAGATGAACGAAGGTCTTACGGGTTTGGAACGACAAGAGGGTGAGTAACTAAAGACAGAATTTTCATTTTTTGGGTGAACTATGCCATTCATTCAGACAGTTCACCGAAGTCAATTTTATAGTTTTGCACTTTCATAGTCTGCACCAAAACCTCTAGTGTGAATAGTGGTCTAAGAGTGAGCTCATCCATGCTGAAACGACTGATTCTCCACCTCACCTCTTTCTACCGAATGTTTGTCTGCCTTGTTTCGTTTCCTTTTTCCTCCTTTTGTTCCCTTGTTTTCTCATTTCTTTCTTTCTTTGGAAACCTATTGTAGGCTTTCTTTTGTCTCACTCTCTCTCTCCACACTTTGCACCAGCATTGGCTTTGTCTTTGCTCTAGGAATCCTTCCAGACAGTGTGATGTGCTCTAAAAGGATCTCCCTCTCACGCTTAAATCCCAGTGCGCAGTGGAAAAACCATCAGCATGCCCCTTGTAACACACCCAAGTGCTTTTGCTGCTCCCTGGCAATCATGCACTCCAAAAATAAAAGGCCAATGATAATGAGAAGAAAAATCATATTAGAGTGCCTGAAGCAGCAAACGGTTTCAAGAAAGGTGGCAGTGCCCTTAGGAAAGAGGGAGATGCATTGTAACCACTTACAGGTTTTGAGAACATACATTTTCATTTGTCTTATACTCTGACTTTCATGGAGTCTGAAGGCAGGGCCTGACAGAGGGCCTGCCCCACAGAGCTGATATGAGCACTGATCACTGTTCAAACAAGTGTGCCGGCAGCCGGATGGTAGTTGAAATGCACAATGGGCCAGCCCTATCACTCAAGCAGTTGAGCAGAAAGCACCGACAAGGCTCATCTATCGCTCTCTTTGTTCTCTCTACATTGCACTGTGTTCGATTGATGGGAGGTTGGAGATGATCGTATCTGTCTGCTCTGGAATTGATATGAACACGACTGCCGATCCATAGGGACCGATCCAGTAAATCAATTAGTCGCTTTGTGCGGATGCACCGAATACGGAGTTTACAGAGTAAACTACAAAATTGCTTGATGAAAATAGATAGCTTTAAAAAACTTAATATCAGAGAATTGCATTGCGTGATGCCCAAAAATGTGGAATCCGGAAAAAAAAGTCTGGTTTGAATGGTGTAGTACAAATGAGCTTTGTGTTGAGAGGTCCAGATTTTCTGTTTTGAATCCAAACTTTTACGTTAATTTTGGGGTTCTCGCAGTCGCATGAGGCCTCCAAAGAGGTTTTTCTGAGTTTGCTAAGTGCTGGGAATCTGCATGAGTGTGCGTGCTTAGTCATTGCATGGTGTGTTTTTTTTTTTTTTTTTTTTTTTTGGACTGCTGAAACGGGTGCTCATTTAGGACTTTAAGACTAAATGCGCTTTCAAACTGTGCAATACGGCGCAGCCTTCATTTACAGGAACCTCATTTTTCAGGAACCTGATGATCTAGAGTCTTTCAGCACTGCATGTGAGACACTGAATGAACACACAGTCCATGGAGGAATACTGTGGAATGATGAATGAAGGGTCATAATGCCTTTCTAAAATTTACATATAACTCAAGTGCTGTCTTCTCATATTACACATTTGTTTCTCGCTGATTCTCTCTTGTACCTCTCTTTTGTGTATTCGTGTTATTTTCTTTGAGGAGAAAAGAAAGATAAAAAAATAGTATATTGGACAAATTCTTTTTTGAACCAAGTGCTGCTTGGTCTTTTGTTTTCATTTCTGAAAAGCACAATGACTTTTTTGAATCTTAATTTACCCAATTTATAGAGTTTTATTATGTACATAAAGGATTTGAAAAGGGCACTTTAATAGTTCACTCAAAAACCCTTATTTACTGTTTCAAAAACCTTATGCTGTTTTTTTCTTCTATGGAACTCAAAAAGGAGGCTTTTTTTTGAAGAATATTGACAGCTGATTTCCGTATATCAAGATATGCATAAAGGTGGTCCATATATCATGTGTTAAACTCAGGAACTGGATCAGTAAATTAATCATTCTATTGAACCAGTTCTTTTCTGTGAACTGGTCGATCTGATTCACAAATCAGATTGATTTGTTCAGAGTTCAGCACACTAACTCCCAGTTTGCTGGAGGAAAGTTTATTGCTGAATGATGGTTTAAATTTCAGTGTTTTTCTTACACAAAGCTGTCAAATAGCTTCAGATGACTTGCAATAGAGTGCTTTAGTCATATGGACAGCTTTTATGATGCTTTATGGTGGTTGTTTTCTTTGGTCATGGTTTATTTTAAGGTCTGATTCTCGCTATTAACAAACCATACTACGACTTTTGCCTCAAACTCCTAATTTGCTGCTTATTAATAGTAAGGTTAAGTTTAGGTATTGGGTAGGATTAGGGATGTAGAATATGCTCATGCATATGCTTTATAAGTACTAATAAACAGCCAATATGTTAATAATAGGCATGCTAATAAGCAACTAGTTAATAGTGAGAATTGGTCCCTTTGCTAAAATGTTACCGTTATTTTTTTTCTAGCTTCACAGATATGATATAGCTTCACAGCCTATTCTTCAAAATGTTTTTGTTTCACAGGAAAAAAATAGCAGCATACAAGTTTTGAATGGCATTAGGATAAGTAAATAATGACAGAATTTTCATTTTCACAGAATTAGCACAAAAAAAAAATTGAGAAACATACCTCAGGCCACTCGTGACTGTCTAACCTTGTTCATCTCTCATGCGTTTGTGTCCCTGAAGACACATCTTCACGGGGTAGTTAAAAGCCTAGGCTTAATTTAACCGCCAGTTTAAGTTCCCTTCGTATCGGATAGGCTCTGCTTTCAACGCTTCACAAGGCCTCCACTTAGTCAAAACAACTGTTAATTGACAGGCAGAACGACCCTGAACAGCCCTTGAATAAAACATGAGAGAGGTTGGAAGTTACGCTTGATCAAGTGGGAATTTAGAGGAAAAGGAAAGAGAAATCTGTAGACTCATAGCTCTCCGTCTGCTTACAGTTCATATTTTAGGCTTCTTGCTGATCACGGGCTTTAATTTGTCTACCCTAAACGGGTTTAACAATCAGTCTAATCAGCCGCCAGTCTCCGGTCCGTTGGAAACCTAGAGGAAAGACTGCAGTGTGGTAATTCATAATCTTTTGTGCCACAGCGTGTCATGGAAAGATTGAAAGCCGAGAACGAAATGAAATTATTTACTTCTTTTCATTGCCTTGGCTCCCTCCTGGGTTTCTGCTTTTTAGGCTGAGAACAGCGGAGCAAAATCATGGCTTGTGCTCGGGATGGCAGCCTACAACAACACTTGACAGTCAGACAAACTCCAGAGACGTCTACTGCATCTGTGTTCATAAGCTCCATTCCAAGCCTACCTAGTCAGCATTTTAAGGCATCACTGGCGTGCTCCCCTACGCTGAGGCCATTTTAAACAATAGGCAACAATAATATACCTTGTTTTGGTGAAATTTTCATAAAAACCAAAATATACTTTAGAAAGCGAAATCCTACATAGACTGTAGACAGCAAGCTCTAGCTTGTAGAGCAGAACTGTAATTTCGTTCTTGTGCTTTTCACGCACTTTATCAGACTTGTCACAAGTGTTCTGCTTTAGAGGAAGTATTACTCCAAAGTGGTAATGTTTGAAGACATGTCTAAATGTGGAGTGGCTCGGAGCTGAATTCCAGCCAGCCGTTTAATGGAAGTGAGCGAGCGAGGGAGCTCAGAGAGAGGACGCCTAGAGCCACAGCTGAGACAAAGACACGCTTAGAGACGCAGACACACACTGTGTCCATTCATCTTTCTCCAGTGGGGGGGCAAAAAAGAAAAACACACATGCACAGAGTGAAGATACATCGACAGGGTGCTGCTGGCCAGTGACCTGAAAGGGGAATGACAGCGCAGCAGAAGCGGTCACGGTCACAGCAGGGGCTTCTGGGTAACAGGACATCTCTACTGCAACGCTTCATCTTTCACATCAAAGGCCTTTGTGCATCCCTGTTTTATTCTACCCAGTTAAAACGCATTGTACGTTATCAGAACAAACAGGTTTTTTTTGGCCTTCATGTTGCTACATCGAACAATGGAGTTGTTTCTGGATGGGGTTTTTAAAAATTTTACAATGAAGATGTCATGAAGGCAGCCAGCTGCAGATGAACCAATCAGTAGGATGAGGCTGTATCAGGGTTCTGTAATGCAGATACTCACTATACTTCTTGATATTCATTGGCTAGGCTAACTTCCTGTCATTTCTGTGTTCTAGATGATGAAACATGCGTGGGACAGCTACAGACAATACGGCTGGGGCCACAACGAGCTCAAACCCGTCGCCAAGAAAGGACATTCCACCAATATCTTCGGTAAGTAAGGAGCACACATACATGTTGGAGTCTCATTTACATGTAAATGACTGCTCTTGTGGGATGATTCTGTTCAGGGTGGTAAGGACAGGCACACAATCCCATCTACATCCACTTTTCTGTGCTGTCTACACCTCGCACCCTCGAATAATGAGACGTGCTTGCGCAGTTCACCGTCCCTAATCATTTCTCTGTTTGTTTGTGTGTGTTTATCGCTGGCTCTCAGCTGCAGAGCTAAAGAAGATTCGACTACTGGGACTGAATCTGATCTGTGTGTTTACATGCGAGCGTGCCTGAACAAAGAAAGCACAATTGATCCTGTTTGCGTCTTACTCTGCTGCTGATGTAACTAAGGCTGTGTGTGCAGGGAAAAAGAATAGTATAAAATAAATAGTTTTGCATCCTTGATGGGATGAGCTGCATTGAAAGCCGTTGTGAAATGCAAATAAACCCACCTGTCACTGCACATTCTTAAAGGGATAGTTCACACAAAAATGAAAATTCTGTCATTAATAACTCACCCTCATGTCGTTCCAAACCTGTAAGACCTTTATTCATTTTCGGAACACAAATTAAGATATTTTTGATGAAATCCGAGAGCTTTCTGACCCAACAATAACGATTTTATTCAACAATTTCTTCTTTTCCGGGAAGAAATTGTTGAATAAAGTCGTTGTTTTTGTTTTCTTCATGCACAAAAAGTATTCTCGTAGCTTCATGAAATTACGGTTGAACCACTGATGTCACATGGACTATTTTAACAATGTCCTTACTCCGTTTCTGTGCCTTCACCATGGTAGTTCCCTTGCTACCTATGGACGGTCAGAAAGCTCTCGGATTTCATTAAAAATATCTTAATTTGTGTTCTGAAGATGAATGAAGGTCTTATGGATTTGGAACGACATGAGGGTGAGTTATTAATGACAGAATTTTCAAAACTTTTCACTCAATCTTATCACATTACTAAACTTAAATGTGTTTTGAATGCTGTTTCATTTTTTTTTTTTTTAAATATTTAGCTTTGCAAATTGACCAAGCAGTTTTCCTTATAAAAATTTGTTATTGGTTCTTTCTTTGAGATACCAGTGAGAGAGACATGATGCAGTTCCTTGGTTTAAACAAAATATGAGGGAGCTTTTGAAGAAGAACAAAGATATGAGAAGGAGAGAAAGTGTGGAAGAACAAGGGAGATGTGAGAGACTCATGCTGCAGTGCGTTGTGTCGAAGTGTCTTTCACACTTCACTTTCATATTTAATAAGCCTCTCTCTGTTTCTGCCTAACACGTGGAATGAACTCCTCAGCCATACATGTATCGATCACTCTGTTTGAACGTACTTAGGTGTGTTTTGGATAGAGGCTGGGGGAACACACTTCTGGATGACTTTGCTCTTCTTTTCCAGAGGTTTCGCTCTCAGATACCCTGAACACTGTGTGCTTTGCTCCATCTGAAGTTCTGTCTTCAAGTGAAGAGTAACACCGCTTTTCTATTCAAAAACAGTGTTTATGTGATCTGTGTGACACTCACGCCATTGGTTGAGCCAGTGTTGCTGTGTCTGGCTCAAGCAAAAACAGTACTTATTAAACTGTGATAGGAGGAAGTATTTTAACATTTAAAAATGATGCACTTGTCTTTTAAATTTAAAAGATCTTTTCATTACTTTCTCCTATTTAATTGTAATTATTTTGTAGGCTTGTTTTACACACCGAGATTAAACTCAAATCATGAGGAAAACTTTTAGTATAAGCTCACTCATTAATAATGGCTCTATAAATAGTTTAGGCTGCATTTATGGTTCACGCTAGCAAAAAAAAAAGCTATATATGATAGCTATTCCCTCAAGCAACAATTGTAGTGAGCGAAAGTAGTTTTTGGAATTAGGAAATGAAAGCCTGTTGTGTTTGTGTGTGTATGTATGTATGTATGTATGTATGTATGTATGTGTGTGTGTATATATATATATATATATATATATATATATATATATATATATATATATATATATATATATATATATATAATATATAATATACACATACATATATACAAGCTTTCCTTTCCTAATTCAAAGGCTCTTTCCTTTCACTACAATTGTTGCTTGTGGTAATATCATATATTGTTTTGTTTTTTTTCTTTTGGCTAGCCTGAAATAGAAAAGCAGCCTAAACTATTTATAGAAACATTATTGAGTGAACTGATGCTGCTGACAGTTTCATAATGTCACTTTCTGTTGACTGAATTTATCCTCTCCACCCTACATCTATGATGTTTGCTGATGTATTTTATTAATCTGACAACATTACAAGTGGGTTAGAATTGATTGTTCAACAACTAAATTTTTTTTCTTGGTTGTTTAGCCATAATATTTTTAGCAGCAGTGATTTTTAGAAACACAGATGATGCAGCATACTAAAAAACAGCCTTTTAACATTCTTGTTGTTTTTGATGTCCATTAAAACTTTTCAGAGCATGTTAAAACCCTCTGCAGTGGGTTGCGTTTCTAAACTCGCCTTTAAAATACTCTGCTGCTCCATCAAAGCACTGCTTTTGTAAAAAATCCAGTGCCAGTAAATGTCAAAACAATTACCGTAGGAGTTCATGTTGTCTTCTGTGAGTGACTTTCCCATTATTATGCATAATCCGCGAGGCTTTTGTAAGGATTATGATAGTTTTCGGCAATAAAAGGTTACAGTTTTATCCAATTCGTTGAGTATCTGTCAGTTAATTTATTGCTACTTGTCTGACCTGTGCCTTGTGACTGACCTGTTTCTGGTGGACCAGACTAAATTCACTGTCTATTTACCTTTGCAGGACAGAGAGAATTATTATTTCTCAGGATAACATTCAGCATTTAGAAACATTATTTAGCATAATATTGCAGACAAAGCTGAGACAAATACAATATGCGAAATACACAATGCACAATAGATGAAATGAGCATAAATGGCAACATCCATTAACAATTGTAAAATGAATCTGGACCAATTCGTCCAAAAAAATTTTTTTTTCATTTATTCGGATTATTCAGTCATTCTAAAACCAGACTTTCTTCTGTTGAATGCAAAATAATATATTTTGAAGAACTTTTTCTGTCCATAAAATGAAAATTCAACATTGGACCCCATTGGAAAATTCAAGAATAAACTTTTTAAAAACTTATTTAAATTTTTTATTTTTTATTTTTTTAAATTGTCTTTGTTCCACAAAAGAATGAATGTCATACAGGTTTGGAACAACATGTGGCTGAGTAAATTATATTAATTTTTGGATGGTCTATCACTTTAAAGGCAGTCTAGTCAGCTAGTTTTGTCTTGTACATCCTTAAGTGTAGTATTTGTGACATTCCAGCAGGCTTAAAGTAATGTTGAATTGACTGTTTCAAAACACATTGCCTTTCATTTTCAAACCTTGTTTAATAGTACTGATCAGCTGTGATTCCACACTAGGGCTTTGACTTCTTGACTGTACATCTGACGTGTTGGTCGAATGTACTCTGACCACTCCAGTGGTTCGCTGTTGTGGTGGGACAGGGACTCGCCCATATTGATCCTCAAATCGACATCCATTGATTTTCTTTCTTTGTGTATGTGTGAAAAAAATTGACCCATAAAACCCTGAGACTCTGCTGCTGGAAGACAGATTGCTGATGGTAAGCACTTTGATCTGTAATCAAACACCCTGTTTACGGGGAATATTCTCAGACCAGACCCCAGGGTCAGATCTTGTAACTGCCAATGTTACGCATGTGATAACACAATACTAAAATAACCACGTTAACGTATGGTCACACTGCGGTGCAAGTGTCTGCTGCTCTGTTTCCAATTTATTATGATTTAATGCTTAATATGGAGTAGGGCTGTATTTATTTATTTATTTATTTTTTCAGTTTTCTAAGAAGTTTAATTTTTTTGTATTTATTTAAAAAAAAATGTTATTTCATACTCCTAAATAATGTAATTACGTAGGCTATGCAATATATTATGTCCCAAAAAAAAAAGGTTGAAATTACATTCTAACATAGCAACATTACAATATAAAAACAAAATGCTTTTTAAAAGCGGAAGTTAAAATCACTAAAATAAAAATGAAAATAAAAACAAAAAAAATAGACTAAATTTTAACTGGTTAGAGGGATGCAATTTACTCATTTAAACATAGTAATAATATTTGTCTATAATTGATTTATCCTGTTACAGTGGTCCCTTTACAGTTGCTGCTATCATAAAAATATGCTTACTTGTAGGTTTAAAATGTCATATATTAGGGATGCATGATATTGGGTTTTTGCCGATATCCGATATGCCGATATTTTTTTTTAACTCATTTTGGCTGATACCGATATATTTCCTTTTATTTGGAAACAACACCAAGTCTCTCTTGTGCAGAAATTTTAAGCAAAATATTTTAATTTAGGTTTTTAACAAGAACTTGTTAGAATTAAATAAACAATAATGAAGTTTTTTTGACAGCACATTGAAGCTTTGAAAATAACCATATATATAAACTAAATATATCAATCGCTGCATTTTTTCCCCCAGAAAGATGCAGTATTAGAGCCCGACTTTTTTACGTCCCCAGAGGGCCGGGCTTCGGGCCAATTTTCACGTCAGTTCAGACGCGGGCCGGGCCTCGGGCCTGTTTTAGGCTTCTCCTTATTTTTATATTTTAGATATCCATCAATTAGTGATGAAAAAAAAATTGGCGCGCTGGTGGAAACACCACGGGTCCATGCTCGACGGAGTTTAGTGTCCTGCAGCAGCAGCGAGTACCGTCAGCGCAGCTGAAGAGTTCTGCGTTCAAATACACGCAATAAAGCTTGCCGTAAAGCCCCAGCAAAAGTAATTACCATGAATGTGTCTGGGGGAAATAGTAAGGAGATATTTGAATTATTTACTAATAAACTAGTGTTTTCTGTGTCAGTGACGC
>JAFVLL020009167.1:21459-65230 GCA_021397915.2 Tor tambroides
GTTTCATGCAGATCTGTTTTAATTTTAGGCTTTTATGTTCATTTTGGAGTTCTCTAAAGAGGTTTTTCTGTGTTTGCTAAGGACTGGGAATCTGCATGAGTGTGCATGCTTAGTCATTGCATTATTTTTTTTTTTTTTTTTTTTGTGAAGGACTGCTGAAATGGGTGCTCATTTGGGACTTTAATTAAGAGTAAATGCACTTTCAAACTCAGCGATACGGCACAGCCTTAATTTTCAGGAACCTCATTTTTCAGGAACCTGATGATCTAGAGTCTTTCAGCACTGCATGTGAAACACTGAATGAACACACAGTCCATGGAGGAATACTGTCAAATGATGAATGAAGGGTCATAATGCCTTTCTAAAATTTACATGTAACTCAAGCACTGTCTTTTCATATTACACATTTGTTTCTCACTTATTCTCTCTTGTCCCTCTCTTTAGTGTATTTGTTTTATTTCCATTGAGGAGAAAAGAAAGATTTTTTTAAAAAAATGTATATTGTAAAAAAAAAATATGTATGTATATGTATGTATGTTTTTTTTGAACCAATTACTGCTTGGTCTTTTGTTTTCATTTCTGAAAAGCACAGTGACCTTTTTGAATCTTAATTTTCCCAAATTATAGAGTTGTTTTCTGCATAATAAAATGATTTGAAAAGGGCACTTTAAATTAATAGTTTACTCAAAAATTCTTATTTACTCATTCGAAACCCTGATGTTTTTTTCTTCCATGGAACTCAAAAAGGAGGCTTTTTTTTAAAGAATATTGACAGCTAATTTTTATATATCAAGATATACATAAAGGTGGTCCATATATCTTGTTGAAACAGATCACTAAATTAATCATTCTAATGATCCAGTTCTTTTCTGTGAACTGATTGATCTGATTCACAAATCAGTCCCAGCTCACTAACTCACTATTTGCTGGAGGGAAAGTTAATTCCTGAATAATGGTTTGAATTTCAGTATGTTTCTCACACAAAGCTGTGAAATAGCTTCAGAAGACTTGCAATAGAACACATTAGTCACATGGACTGCTTTTATGATGCTTTATGGTAGTTGTTTTTTTGGTCACACTTTGTTTTAAGGTCCAGTTCTCACTATTAACAAACCATTAACTATGACTTTTGCCTCAATAAACTGCTACTTTGCTGCTTTATTAATAGTTAGTAAGATAGTTGTTAAGTTTAGGTATTGGGTAGGATTAAGGATGCAGATGTATGGTCATGCAGATTATGTGCTTTATAAGTAGTAATAAACAGCCAATATGCAAATAAGCAACTAGTTAATAGTGAGAATTAGTCCCTATACTAAAGTGTTTTTTTTTTTCTAGCTTCACAGACATTTCTTTGAAGAGTTGAAGAGCTATGTGCCTATTCTTCAAAAATTCCTTTTTTTTTCAGAGGAAAAAATAACAGCATACAAGTTTTGAATGACATTAGGATAAGTAAATAATGACAGAATTTTCATTTTCACAGAATTAGCGCAAAAAAAAAGGAAAACATACCCCTTAGACCACTCGTGACTGTCTAACCTCGTTCATCTCTCATGCGTTAGAGTCCCTGTAGACACATCTTCATGGGGTAGTTAAAAGCATGGGCTTAATTTAACCGCCAGTTTAAGTTCCCTTCGTGTCAGATAGGCTCTGCTCTCAACGCTTCACAAGGCCTCCACTTAGTCAAAACAACTGTTAATTGACAGGCAGAACGACCCTGAACAGCCCTTGAATAAAACATGAGAGAGGTTGGAAGTTACGCATGATCAAGTGCGAATTTAGAGGAAAGGGAAAGAGAAATCTGTAGACTCATAGCTCTCCATCTGCTTACAGTTCATATTTCAGGCTTTTTGCTTATCACGGGCTTTAATTTGTCTACCCTAAACGGGTTTAACAATCAGTCTAATCAGATGCCAGTCTTCGGTCCGTTGGAAACCTAGAGGAAAGACTGCATTGTGGTAATTCATAATCTTTTGTGCGCACAGCGTGTCATGGAAAGATTGAAAGCCGAGAACAAAATGAAATTATTGACTTTTTTTCACTGCCTTGGCTCCCTCCTGGGTTTCTGCTTTTTAGGCTGAGAACAGCAGAGCAGAATCATGACTTGTGCTTGGGATGGCAGCCTACAACAACACTTGACAGAGACGTCTACTGCATCTGTGTTCATAAGCTCCATTCCAAGCCTTAGCCTACCTAGTCAGCATTTTAAGGCATCATTGGCATGCTCCCCTATGCTGAGACCATTTCAAACAATAGGCAACAATAATATACCTTGTTTGTTTGAAATTTTACTTACTGTAGCGGCATCCTACATAGGCTGTAGACAGCAAGCGCTAGCTTTTAGAGCAGAACCGAAATTTTGTTCTTTTGCTTTTCACGCACCTTATCAGCCTTGTCACAAGCGTTCTGCTTTTGGAGGAAGTATTACTCCAAAGTGGTAATGTTTGAAGACATGTCTAAATGTGGAGTGGCTCGGAGCTGAATTTCAGCCAGCCGTTTAATGGAAGCGAGCAAGCGAGAGAGCTCAGAGAGAGGACGCCTAGAGCCACAGCTGAGACAAAGACACGCTTAGAGACGCAGACACACACTGTGTCCATTCATCTTTCCCCAGTGGGGGAAAAAAAGAAAAACACACATGCACAGAGTGAAGATACATCGACAGGGTGCTGCTGGCCAGTGACCTGAAAGGGGAACGACAGCGCAGCAGACGTGGTCATGGTCACAGCGGGGGCTTCTGGGTAACAGGACATCTCTGCTGCAACGCTTCATCTTTCACATCAAAGGCCTTTGTGCATCCCCGTGTTATTCTGCCCTGTTAAAACGCATTGTACGTTATCAGACCAAACAGCTTTTTTGGCTTTCATGTTGCTATATTTTGTATCGAACAATGGGGTTGTTTCCAGGCGGTGTTTTTAAAAGGTTTTCAATGAAGATGTCATGAAGGCAGGCAGCTTTAGATGGACCAATCGGTAGGATTTGGCTGTATCAGGGTTCTGTAACGCATACACTCGCTATACTACTTGATATATTCATGGGCAAGGCTAACTTCCTGTCATTTCTGTATTCTAGATGATGAAACATGCGTGGGACAGCTACAGGCAATATGGCTGGGGCCACAACGAGCTCAAACCCATCGCCAAGAAAGGACATTCCACCAATATCTTCGGTGAGTAAGGAGCGCACATGCATGTTGGAGTCTCATTTACATGTAAATTACTGCTCTTGCGGGATGATTCGGTTCAGGTTGGTAAGGACAGACACAGGCAATCCCATCTACACACTTTTGTGTGCCGTCTACAGCTCGCACCCTTGAATGATGAGACGTGCTTGCGCAGTTCGCCGTCCCTAATCATTTCTGTGTTTGTTTGTGTGTGTTGTTTATCGCTGGCTCTCAGCTGCAGAGCTAAAGAAGATTCGACTACTGGGACTGAATCTGATCTGTGTGTGTACATGCGAGCATGCCTGAACAAAGAAATCGCTATTGATCCTGTTTGCGACTTACTCTGCTGCTGATGTAACTAAGGCTGTCTCTGCAGGGAAAAAAAATAGTATAAAATAAATAGTTCTGAATCCTGATAGGATGAGCTGCATTGAAAGCCGTTGTGAAATGCAGATAAACACGTTGTGCATATTCTGCATATTCTTAAAGGAATAGTTCACCCAAAAATGAAAATTAGCTGAAGATTTACTCACCCTCAGGACATCTGAGTTTTTTCATTGGAATAGGTTTGAAGGAATTTAGCATTTTTTCGCTTACTGTCCAATGGATTGTCTGCAGTGAATGGGTGCCGTCAGAATGAGTGCAAACAGCTGATAAAAACATCACAATAATCCACATGACTCCAGTTCATCAATTAACGTCTTGTCAAGCGAAAAGCTGTATGTTTGTAATAAAATCATCAAGACATTTTAACTTCAAGTCCTCTATCCATAATATTACTTTCTCAAGTGAAAAGTTGTTTCGTCTGAATCAGGAGAGAAATATGCAGATATCAATCACTGTTTATAAGCAAAAATGGTCCAAAACGGTTCTAAAAAATGTCTGTGGATTCTGACATGAGAGGACAATGAGGAATGGACTTTTTGCTTGGAGGAAGCAATATTACAGACTCGTTTAAAGAAAAGCAGTTTTGGAATAAATTTATAAATACCTACTTTTTAAATGAGACAATCACTTCTTGCACCACAAGTCCCATCCTACCATATTTCCATCTCAGTATTTTCAAAAATTTTCACTCAAATCTCATCACATTACTAAACTTTTTGAATCTGTTTTGAATGCCGTTTCATTTTGTCTTTTAAATATTTAGCTTTGCAAATCGACCTCAAGCAGTTTTCCTCATAAACTTGCTAAGATTTAGGATGAGGTTTTATTTGTTCGTTCTTTGAGAGACCAGTGAGACATATATGAGGCAGTTCTGTGGTTTAAACAAAATATGAGGGAGCTTTTGAAGAAGAACAAAGATATGAGAAGGAGAGAGAGTGTGGAAGAACAAGGGAGATACTTGGGAGAGACTCGGCGCCTCATGCTGCAGTGCGGTGTGTCGAAGTGTCTTTCACACTTCACTTTCATATTTAATAAGTCTCTCTCTGTTTCTACCTAACACGTGGAATGAACTCCTCAGACATACATGTATCGATCACTCTGTTTGAACGTACTTAGGTGTGTTTTGGATAGAATCTGGGGAACATACTTCTGGATGACTTTGCTTTTTACTCTCAGATACCCTGAACACTGTGTGCTTTGCTCCAACTGAAGTTCTGTCTTGAAGGGAAGAGAAACACCACTTCTCTATTCAAAAACACTGTTTATGTGATCTGTGGGACACTCACACCAGTGGTTGAGCCAGTGTTCCTGTGTCTGGCTGTCGGGATGCTCAAGCAAACACAGTACTTATTAAACTACGATAGGAGGAAGTATTTTAACATCCAAAAAATTATGCGCTTGTGTTTTGAGTTTACAAGATCTTTTGATCACTTTCTCCTATTTAATTGTAATTATGTTGTAGGCTTGTTTCGCACAGCCAGATTAAACTCAGATCATGAGGAAAACTTTGTGTTAGCTCACTCAATAATAATGGCTCTATAAATAGTTTAGGCTGCTTTTCTGGTTCAGG
Source organism: Tor tambroides (assembly GCA_021397915.2). Taxonomy (NCBI): domain Eukaryota; kingdom Metazoa; phylum Chordata; class Actinopteri; order Cypriniformes; family Cyprinidae; genus Tor; species Tor tambroides. Next base: position 26,574 of record JAFVLL020009167.1, read on the forward strand.
CTAGCAAAAAAAACAACTATATATTATATTCCCACAAGCAAAAATTGTAGTAAGAGGAAAGGGCTTTTGAATTAAGGAAATGTTTTTATATATATATATATATATATATTTCTTAAAATAATTCTAATATACAGTAAATTTAATGTGTACACAATGTAATTACTATATTATTATATAATATAAATATAAATAGGCTAAAAGAAAGACAAGCTTTCATTTCCTAATTCAAAAGCTTTTTACTTTTTTTTTGGCTAGTTTGAAATAGAAAAATGGCTTAAACTATTTATAGAAATGTTATTAATGAGTGAGCTGGTGCTGCTCACAGTTTCATAATGTCACTTTCTGTTGACTGAATTTATCCTCCCCACCCTACGTCTATGATGTTTGCTGATGTATTTTATCAATCTGACAACATTACAAGTGGATTGTTCAACAACTAAATAGCCGGTTAATGCAGCGAGTTTTACCTAGGTTTTTTTCTTGGTTGTTTAGCCATAATATTTTTAGCAGCAGTGATTTTAGAAACATAGATGACGCAGCATACTAAACAAACAGGCTTTTAACATTCCTGTTGTTTTTGATGTCCATTAAAACTTTTCAGAGCATGTTAAAACTCTTTGCGGTGGGTTGGGTTTCTAAACTCCTCGCCTTTAAAATACTCTGCTGCTCACTCAAAGCACTGCTTTTGTAGAAATTCCAGTGCCAGTAAATGTCAAAACAATTACCGAAGGATATCTGTGAGTGACATTCCCATTATTATGCATAATCCGCAAGGCTTAAGTGAGGATTATGATTGTTTTCTGCAATAAAAGGTTATAGTTTTATCCAATTTGTTGTGTATCTTTTAGTTAATTTATTGCTACTTGTCTGACCTGTGCCTGGTGGACCAGACTAAATTCACTATTACTGCCTCGCTTTTTTCCTTCGCAGGACAGAGAGACAATTCATATTTCTCAGGAAACCTTGTAAACATTCAGCATTTAGAAACATCATTTAGCCTAATACTGCAGACAAAGCTATGAGACGGTAAATACGATATACCAAGTATGCACAATAGATGACGTTAGCATAAATGCCAACATCCTTAACATTTGTAAAGTGAATCTGGACTAGTTCACCCAATTTTTTTTTAATTTTTTTACTCACTTTCATGTCATTCTAAAACCAAACTTTCTTCTGCTGAAACTCAACATAGGACCCCATAGTATGAACATCATCTTATGGATTTTTGGAAAATTCAACAAAGTTTTTCAAAAAAGTGTTCCACAAAAAAAATTGTCATGAAGGTTTGGAACAACCAGTGGGTGGGCAAATGTTTTCATTTTGGGTAATCTCTCCTCTTAAAGACAGTCTAGTCAGCTAGTTTTGTTTTGTACATCCTTAAGTGTAATCTTTGTGACATTCCAACAGGCCCGAAGTAATGTTGAATCGACTATGTTTTAAAAAACATTGCCTTTTGTATTCAAACCTTGTTTAAGAGTACTGATCAGCTATGATACCACACCAGGGCTATGACCTCTTGACTGTACATCTGACATGTTGGTCAAAAGGACTCTGAACATTCCAGTGGTTTACTGTTGTGGTGGGACAGGGACTCACCCATATTGATCTTTGAATTGACATCCATTGATTTTCTTTCTTTGTGTGTGTGTAAAAACATTTGACTCATAAAATCACCTGAGACTCTGCTGCTGGAAGGCACTGTCTGGACAGATTGCTGATGGTAAGCACTTTGATCTGTAAACAAACACGCTGTTTACGGGGAATATTCTCAGACCGGACCCCAGGGTCAGATCACGTAACCCAACTCCTAACGTTACGCATGTGATAACATGATACTAAAATAACCACGTTACCGTGTGGTCACACTGCGGTGCGAGTGTCTGTTATTCTGTTTCTGTATTATGATTTAATGCTTAATATGGAGTTGGAGTTAATATGGAGGATATAACTGAGAAATGTAAGTTATGCACTGAGGAAAACACATCTCAAACGCCTTAAACAGTACAAATATCTGTCAGAGCATCTGACTGGACAAGCTGCCTTAAACTGTTAACTATTTACAGAATATTTTTGACGCTCCTAATTAAAGCATGTTTCATGTGTAGGGCAATTTGGTTTATGAATTTTACCCACAGCAGCTGATTCTGTGTCCTCTGCTATTTTTCAGATCCGCTTGCAACATCAAACTACTGTAAATTGAGAAATTGAGAGAAACTGTATTGCCTTATCCTGTATAGTGTATAAAAATAAACCGATATAATGTATAAATTCAATGTACCACCCAGTTCTAATATGGAGCTCTTTTACAATACAATTAATAAGTTTGGAGTCATTTTTCATGATTCTTTGAACAAAATTCAAAAGAACAGGATTCATTTGAAATGGAAATCTTTTGTAACATTGTAACTAGGGATGCACCGATGTATCGGCCGCTGATATTTATCGGCCAATTTTTGATTATTTTAAAGTCATCAGCATATCGAAAATAGCATGAGTAAGGCCAGTACCGATGGTTTATTAATTAACTGCATGGAGACAATGAGTTGCATGTCTTTTGCATAATCCAACGTTCTTCTTCGGGGAAAATAATTAAATACTTGCCAAAACAAAATAAAATTTGTACAAAATATAGTTTGTCAGACAACATATAGTACAGCCTATGCAAATGCGATGCTGACGCATCCAATGAGTGAAATGCCCGTGCTCAGCTGTAAATTCATCATAGGTAAGTCGCAATGACAATGCCCCGGCATTAGTTTACCTGAAGATGTGTCACAAAACTTCCAAGCATTAGGCCTACATTTAAGTGAAATGAATGGCAGGTGATATGCAGCTTTTTGTGTGTTTGAAACCAGCAAAAATGGCAAGATAGTGTAGAACACGGATTCACACAAGTTCACATCACGCACCTGCAGCGTTTTTTTGAACGGAGCAAACATAAAAAAACTAGGTTATATAGGCTACATAAAAGAAATATATAGGCCTATACACAAAATATATTTTGCTTAAATCATTAACAGATTAACAAAACGGAAAAAAAAATTGTGCTGAGTTTGGATCATTGTAACGCGCTCCTAAGTTCACGGAAAGGAAACCAAGATGGCAGAAAGCCGTTTTCTTTGTTTTGCAAAAGCTTTACAGTTTTGAATCGCCTCGGCGGCTCAAACGCACATACAACACATTTTTGCTTACTTGACATCGCAGCCTGTTCATTATCAAAATTAAATACAGTTAAAGAAACATAAAAAGTTACACTGCTCAATTTAAATAGTCCGTAATACAGTCTGTGCCATTCAGCATGACCACCGCCTCACTGTGCTGTTATGTGAAGGATGATGTTTTACGTCGAAAATGCGAGTGAAGAACAAAGCCTATAGTTTACGTAGGAATAGGCTAAATAATATTTTGGCATCCAGATACGTTGTGAATATGGAAACATTTGGATTCGTGCAGAATGAGAGTGGTAGGCTTCAGTTTCGCTTTTAAAGGGGTCATCGGATGCAAAATTCACTTTACAAGTTGTTTGACCATAAATTTGTGCTGGACGTGTGTGTATACATCCATCCTATAATGATAAAAATCCACCCAGTGTTTTTTTTAAAATCCCCTTTCTCAAATTAGGCTGTTCTGAGATTCCTGTCAGAATGATGTAGTTCTGTACAGGCCCCTCCCACGATAGTTGATTGACAAGGCTGTCTTACCTTAGACCTGCCCTGAGTGAGCTGAGGGAGCTGTCCGCCATTGTGTCGACTCCAGTGCAGGGGAAGACAAGATGTCTCCAATTAAGCGATTGAGGTGTTTTGTTGTTGGATGTTATAATGAACATAGCAGTTTTCATTTACTCCCGACATCTGAGCCGCTGAAGACGCATCGTTACTTTTGTTTTGAAGGGAATGCGCCGATCCCGATCTGCCTAAATGTGTCTATGTTCGTGCAAATCATTCGTGATCCATCTTCATCTACAGAAGAAGTGAGTATAAGGGTTTTTTATGAATCTTTGCAAATCGCCTTTCCTAATAACATGTTAGCCAGTTTCACAGCTAAAGTACCGGAAAACAGTACTGCTCGTCACCCCATGGAAAGAGGGGTGGGGTCAGCAGAGCTCATTTGCATTTAAAGCAACATGGACTAGAATGGCTTGCTAAAAACACAGCTGATTTTGACATGGTAAAAAAGGTGTTTTTTACACTAACATTTTACTTTGGAAATTTTAACCAAAGTATGTCATAGACTTTTCATTAAGACCCTAAAGAATCATATCAACTTGTGGAAAATGGGCATCTGATGACCCCTTTAAATTAATAAGTTTTGGCTTACAACTTTAGAGGATTTTGTGGAGAGAAGGGAACTAAAATAGCCTAATTGTGTTTGTAATGTTTGTAAATATTTTGCTTTATTTACGGTATTTTAGCCTACATTATTTCTGAATGTAGTAATGCGATGTACAGCTTACTAATTTAGGCTGTTTTTTCCTATACTCTATTGATGATCTATTGTCAAAAGTGTGGCAGTGGGCCGTAACTTTTGTCATTAAGATTTACACCATTAAAAAGTTTTTACCTGACAGTAAAGAGGTGGAGATTTTTATTTTCCTAAGCGGTGAAGCTTTGTGTTTTCATTTCTTTCCACCACATCATGGCTGAATGAACTAATTAAGCTTAACCTCAGTATGAACCCTTCACACATTGAGCAGGAAGTTGTTCTATCCTGTGCTGATGTGTGAAGAGAGAGAGCGAGAAGGCTGCATCTAGACGGTTTTAGCCTGGGCACAGCCCTCCAGACCCGCAGCTGGAGACGGGCCATTGTGTTCTCCGTCATTCCGACATCCAGTGTAGTTGCCATAGCAACGGCAGGGCTAGCTGAGGTCAGAATACGTATGCTGGCTGATAAGAGGCAGAGCATCCAGACTACTGAGTCTTTAATCAGCTCTCTGGTTAATCAATAGCCACCAGCTTTCAGCTAATCAGCTGAGGATGCTCGGCATGAGTCTTGATGCTCAGACCATTGTCCATAACTGGGTCATTTTTGTTCCTCATATCTGTTCCCAAGAATAAAAGGGCACAATGCATGATGAGCACTGCTATAAAATGAGAGCTCAGCGGTTCTCCCTGACTGGTTGAAAGGGACGGCGCTTAAGCCTTGTTCACACTTTTGATTTTGGTCGCTAACAGGTGGCCCTGCCAGTTGATGCCCTAATTATAATGTTTTTTTGGACAAAGAATCAGTTTTCTTGCCACAAAAATATACCATTTTGTGGGGTGAAGCATTTGCAAGTTCCTCCAGGATTCCACAGAGATTTTTTCTGCACAAAAAGACTTTGTTTGTGATTGAGATGCCATTTGCGAAGAGCAAATGTTACAGATGAAATCTATTTTTTTGTAGAGCCAAGCTTAATTTGTTCACTATAGTAATATTACAGTTCAGAAAACCACAAATTTAGTATTAAGAGTATTGAATTTAGTATCAAAAGTAATAGATCTCCCCTTAATGGGATAGTTCACCCAAAAATGAAAATTATGTCTGGATTTACTCACCTTCAAGCCATCGTAGGTGTATATGACTTTCTTCTCTCAGACGAATACAATCGGAGTTATATTAAAAAATATTGTGGCTCTTCAAAACGTTACAATGACAGTAAATGGGGGTTAAGATTTTGAAGTCCATCCATCATAAAAAGTACTCCACACGGCTCCAGAGGGTTAATAAAGGCCTTCTGAAGTGAATCGATGCATTTGTGTTGGAAAAATATATCTATATTTAAAACTTTATAAACCTTAATATAGCTTCCGCTAACTGTCGTACGCGCATTTACTAGAGTGTGGCGTCCAGCAGATGATGTAAGACATAGGCGTAGCATGAGCTCTGATGAGAAGTGACGAACGTGGAAGCGCAGCAGAGAGAGCAAAACAAAACACCGGTCAGGAATTAGAGATACTTGGATACGTGGAAGCCGTTCCGGCAGATGACGTAGGATGTAGGGTATGCGTCGCGCGCGCTCCTCTGAGATATGCTAGTCACACGAGTTTGTTTACAGGAGCAAAGGAAGCAAAGTTTCCTTACTTTAGCAAAGTAAAACCAGTCTCCTCTTGGCTTATATCGAAATCCTCCAACATTTTTCTTTACAAATCCTCGGTTTGTACTTCTAATTCATGACTGGCATTTTGTTTTGTTCTCTCTCCGCATTCGTCACTAATCACGCTACAATCCCTCTAATTTTTTCGTAGAAAAGTTGTGTAAACTCAATACAATTTAGTGTTGTCAAAAATATCGATATTTCGATAAATATCGATACTGAAATATCTGAACGGTACCAATATTAATTTCCCGAAGTATCGATACTAGCCGAGCTGTCACTTTCACTTCCCTCCAAAGGCGCGTTGACAAACACCACACGTGACCGCACTCGTCTCCTTCCCTCTGGTTAAATAGCAAAAGTGAAGTGAATAGAAAGATGACGGCAGTGCGGCGCCCCATGACAGCTTTGGTTGATAAAGAACACAGCAGGAGTGATATATGTAGGGTCCTGTGATTCTAGCGATGCAGAGAACTCGGACGGAATCGCGAATCCAGTCATAAAAACGGAATTTAGTTTGCGGAATGTCGCAGTAGAATTTGTCAAAGTTTGGATGAATAAATGCAAAGTGGTCATTACACTTAAATCAAATCGCAATTTGGACTGAGTATCTGTAAATATTAAGCCAAGAAAGTCGATTTAAATATGAATCCTGCATGTTCTATGCGTATATCAGCTGCACGCTGCGTTTTGTTTGCTAACGACGGCGCTGCGGTGATTTCAGCGTCTGCCGTCTCATTAGAGGACATAAATACATGAACAATATCTCTAGAACTGATCTGAAAGGCACTTTTACGAGCATTTTACCATTTCATTTGAGTAAAACTAGCGTAATATCATACACACACATTACTTTAAATGTATTCACGGCAACCCGTCAAAATTTCTGAGGGGGGAAAAACACATTTCATAAGGAAACTGTAAGAATAAATAAAAATTGTTTGTAAGTATCTCAAAATAATAGACATGCTAAAACACAGAATTTGGTAACAATAAAACATAAGGTGAGAAAAAAATAAAACATTTCATGTTTGGCCCTAAACATAAATTAAATGTTAAATTGTGTAATTTTCATGATTTTAATGAATTAGACATGCTTTTTAGTTAATAGCATTTAATTTGACCATTAAAAAAGAGTCAGAAAAATTAAAACGGAAAAAAAGCGGGAATCTCAGAAAAATTAAAATGGAAAAACTGAATATTAAAGAAAAAATTAAAAACGGAATTTGGGAAAAAATAAAACGGATTTCATAGGGCCCTATATCTGGAAATATTTTGGTTATGAAGAGAATGCGTTGCTTGAAACAGCGCTAACACCTTTAATTTAAGCAACGCACCTGAAAGACAGACACCGGATCTATATTAAGAATTTCCGAGAGGTTACGAGAGTACTCTTCTCATTTTAACATTACTGAAACATTAACCAAGATTATTGTTGCTGATATGAGTGTTGTCTCGTGTTTTCACTGTAATTCTTAAAGTAAATATAATCTGACTGAGGAATCTTAAACAAGTAAATACTTTAACTGTGGTCAAATGTAAATTAACTTGTGCTTATTTAACTTTATTCAAAAAATTATTACTCAAATTCTGCAATTTGTCTTCATGTCGATCCAGTGAGCATTGTTTTCACATGTGATGCACGCACGTACGTTTGTGTTTAAATCTGTTCATCAAATAACGTTAATGTATTAACCAGCATTTATGAACGATGAGCAATGCATTTGTTACAGTATATTTTAATCTTTGATAACATACAACGGATCATGTTATCTCTGGTCCAATGAAAAAAAATATCAACAAATAGAACTTTGGATTTTAATTAGTACATGTATTAAATGTTAGTTTAAATTAACATTTAACTAAGATTAATAAAAGATTAATAAATAAAATCAACAAATGCACTACCTCAAGACATTTTTTGTTCATGTAAAATATACCTCATTATTGTCATGTTCTCGACTTGTTATATTTATCTTTAAATTTAAAAAAATACCCCCTTAATATTGTGGCAGTTTTTTTCTCCGTGGTATCGAAAATGGTATCGAATATCGATATTTTTCGAGGTATCGTATCGAAGTTAGAAATTCCAGTATCGTGACAACACTAATACAATTGTGAGCTAAATTTCGTATAATGAATAGACCTTATTCATTATGTGGAGGTGATGAGGAATGAAAGCGAGAGGAGGGAAAACAGCTGTCTAAGGGAGTTTTGTCAAGACAAGGGATTGCAATGAGAGAATATGGCCTCAATCGGCTGGTGCTTTTGACTTCTCCATTCATTTTCGGTATTTATGACCTCATTTGCGTAATTCCCATCAGCCACCAGCCTCGCCGAAATCTCCAATTATATATGCATCTCGGTGCTGCCCAACGAATTGCGTTCCCTAGGTGGTTAATATTTCCTTAATGATGCGTGTGATTTTCTGTTTGACTGTGGAGAACATGGGGAAGTATACACAGCTTCTCAGCATGTCAGTTTAGTGCTCTTGGCATGTGTGTGTGTGGGTTTGGTCTAGAGATCCATCAGTACGTGACCCACTGTGTTGTTAATGATGTAATGAGTGGTGGGGATGAGGCCTGGGGCATGTTGTCTTCTCCGTGGTGACTTCATAAACGACTGCAGAGGGGCGACCGTGGCTCGGCTCGGCTCAGGCAGGTGCCCAGCACCACTAGCTGCTCCTGCAATGCAGAGACAAAGCAGTTTAACACTGGGGTTTAGGCTTTTGTCATCTGCGTGCTAAGTATGCCAGTTTTGTGCAGTGCGCTGAGGCAGAACGCATCCCAAGCACGTGCTAAATGCTGATGTGTGCGCAGTACTAGACAGTTAGTCATGCGTTTTTCCTCCAAATGTCTCACTTAGACACGTTTCTGCTAAAGCCTGTAATGTATTCATCCGTCTGTGTTCAAATGGCCTCTTTTCAGAGAACAATGCAGATGTAATTTTTATAGCTTAGGCTCATTTAGTCTTTGAAATGTGTGACTGTACTTGAAGAGAGAATTTTTATGTGGAAAGTTTTAGGTGTGCTGGTTTAACTAGTGTTTGTAGATTGTTGTAAGTCAATATTTAAGTTAAAAAAATCGAATCATACCAGAATTTATACAGTATTGTAATATGAAATGCACAGATTGATTAAAATATACCCTTCTTGGCGATGTGCTGACAAACACAATCAGTCTTAAGTGAATGTAAACAGCACAAACGATTGGATTTGTGTCAAAATATTGGATCTGTGAATTAGGCCTTGCAGTGTAAATTCAACCCAGTAGATATGCTGTGTTATGTCATTAATATTAATCCAGTAAGAATATTGACTTAAAACAAACAAACAAACAAAAAAAAAACCCCACTTGCTCCTCTTGCCCGGATAACTTCAGTAGCTTTAATAATCAATCGAACATGAACACATGCCTAAAGGGGGGGATACAATAAAATATGAAGGTAATTTTAATCACAGACCTTCACAGTCAAACAACATTTAATTGATTAAATATAAATAAATAAATAGATATACACTGATTTTGGGCAAAATAATGTGAACGCTTGGGGAAATTGGCTGTATTTCTTTATTAAGGTGTTTTACCACCATTTGCCTTTTAATACAGCTTCCAGCCTTCTTAGAATAGCTTCATACAACTTTTCAATACTCTACAGTGGAATGTTGTTAATCAGAACATCTTCCAGATGAGTTTAAGAGATGTTGAAGGAGGGAATTTGCTTCTCTTCAAAGCTATGCATAATGTATTACATAATATTCAATTCCGGTGATTGTCAGGTGGTTTGTGTGGCAGATATTGAAGTTCATGTTGGTGCTCCAGCTATCCAGATTTTATGATCACCATATTTTTTTTTCACATTTTAGCATTGTTGTGTGTGGTTAATATTTTAGTAATAACAGCTCTTTCTTGGATATTGGCTTTGTGAAGCTCTCTGTGATCAGTTTCTTCAAGGTGAAAATTGAAGTTTGCAGTCACTTTTGCTGCAGTAGTTCTGTGTTGTTTGGGCAATGTGTTGAGTGTTCAGTGGTCTCTATCATTATTTCAGTTTACAGACACTTTTCTTCTCTGCTGATGCCTTGCCACACTGTGTGTACCCATAATCATAAGCACCATTGTTCTTGAAACACCAAACAATTGGACTGTTATAGTTACAGACGCTCCTGCTATTTGCCCTTTTTGGAAATCTGACACGTTCCCCCTTTCACTGAGCGCTTGTACAGTGCTAACCAACTGAACAGTTTATTTTACACTAATATACAAACTGGAGAATTTAGACAACCAAAAATATTAATAAAAAAAAAAATCAATTAAATAATAAAATGCATAAAGTTAATCAATGAAAAATATTGCATTCTTTCTTAGCAAAGGTCTAGACCTCAGCAAGTACACCGCTTCCTGCAAACACATTCAATAAGTTAGGTTGTGCCAGCTCTGCCATCTCTGAGTTTGAGGTGATGGATTCTTTGAGAACAGACCTCACCATGCATAAATTAGTATGCGCAAAATGTAGGGCTGTTTGTGTCACACGCGAGGCATAGTGCCATAAATCATGTGAATACGTGTGTATAGCCTACACATCTTGTGTGATGTCCTCTTTCATTGCTGTATTTTTCTGAAGAAAACCGCTGTCTGCGACTTCAAGGAGATTCATAGTCCTCTCCACAGCTTTTAGGGCAAGCATGCAGTATAAATGAGTCTTGATGGTCGCCTAGATTAGTAGCATCGACTATTTCATCTAGATGTCAGGACACCCTAATTTGACAGGGCCTTTTGTTGAGACCGATTAGTCGATGTTCAGGCAACCTACCAATGATTTGTTTTTGAAAATCTGCACTTTTGCACATCTATATCATGCAGAGGGAAGCCCACAGCACCTTTCTGAAGTGACTTGTGTTTATTTATTGTTCTGTTTCGTGCTACGAGGCTTACTTTGAGTTAGCATGTTTCCAGCTGGCACAGAAAGAAAATGCTGCAAATGCTCCCGACTGACTGACTGACTGATTCCAGCTCAATTCCTGCTGCTTTTCCCGCTCTACCAGGGTTCTGCTGGGATTAAACTTTTAATAGATGAGAAGATGCCAAGCGCAAGTGGGAAATCACACGAATTTGGTTCTGTGCAGTCCACCAGGAATGCACGTAAGCCCTTGACATAATACAGAAGACCTAGAAATAAAAGACTAAGGAGTCAGAAAAGAAATGGAAGATGGAGTTAAACAGGAAGAAGAAGTGGAATGAAAGTCATAGCATAGCAGTGTTGGGCAAGCTGCTTATACCTTGACAGCAATTAATACAGACAAGAGACACTTTTGAAAATATAGCAACACTTTAAGATAAAATTCATTTTTTTATACGTGTTTTTTTAATTTTATTTGTAATGGTATAATTTTGCCAGAAAAAAAGTTTTAGAATTTTTATCATATGTTAATGTAAAAAATCTTGTGTAATATAACTTGTTTGTTTGTTAGCTGGTTATCATTGTATTTGTTATACTTGTATTATACTTGAAATTGTTTTTGCATTGAAAATAGCCTAAGATGCTGACATGGCATTAAATAAAAATATGCTACTACTACTACTATTTGTAATTATAATTTTTTTTTATTATTATTTTGTATTTTTTTTATTTTAATTGTACATCCCATTTGTCAGTCAGCAGTATTTGTTTGGCAAATAAGCAATGTATAATTAAATGATTACTATTAAGTGAGTCAAAAATGTACTGATAAATATTCCTATTTAACTAATATTATATTATTGGTGAATTTTTTTTGTGTGTGTAATGTTTTGTATATTTAAAAAATCAATTAAAAATAATGACATTTTCTCATGTGATTAATTGCTTGAAATAGTAGCTATTTACTGAAAAAGCTGCTGTGATTTGAAAATTGCTGAGCTGAAGTGTTGCTACTGAAAAATGTTAAGTTAATGGCATTGCAGGTTTTTTTTAGTCTGTTACTTTCCTCCACCGATATACCGACCCTGTCCTTGCCACACTAACTCAGAGAGCGCCGTGCCCCATGAGTCTCTGCAGCATTAAAATGGTGCAAGAGTCTGTGTGTCTGAGAAACAGGGATCACTCCGCTCCCTCGGCATCACCACTACAGCCATTCATCAAAGTGCTGTGACTCAGTAAATATTCATCAGCCACTTACAGTGACTGACAGCAAGCACAGCACACAGCAAACACCAAATTACAAACAGAGCGGAGATAGAGTACTGCAGGAGGGAGGCAGAGATTTGGTGAGAAAGGAGACATGCTGATGGAAATAAGCTGTTGAAATGTCTGTGGAGTTATTCATTAAGAGATCATGAGAGACAGACAGACACTGGTGTGCCCTTGAGAGCTGAATGTACGTGACTTGAGTGCCGATTTGTTATTTGGACCTGAGCACCTGTACATGGGCTGTGATTGTATGTGTGTTAGTTACAGTGTGAAAAGTGCACATGGCAGCACCTGGCCTTCAAACTTTCTCTCAAAGTGGACTCTAAAGTTTAGATTTGCAGGAAAATAAATTATTCAGTTGGTACAAGAAGTTTTTAGAGGTAACATCTTTTGGAGCCTAAAAATTGCCCTTAGACATGCAGTAAAATGTCTTGCTTTGGGTGATATTTTCCTTTTTTTCTGTGGTGTTTTTCAATTGAATATTTTTCTGTTTTATTTACTGTATCATTTATTTTGCTAGTTTTTAACTTTTATTTTAGACAAATTTAAGAACTAAAGTCATCGAATATATGGTCATAGAGAAATAATCTTGTAACGCTTAGTTTTTATATTGTCATTATATGCCATAGCGATTTATCTTGACCTTAAAAGTACTATGTCCTTAATTGTGGGTCACAGTCCTGCAGTGTGGCTGTTCTGACAGCTGTCTAGTAAAGAACCATGTAGACTGCTTTTGCCCAGCCACATCTGACTCCAGGCTTTAAACTGTTATCATTAGTGCAAGGACTTACTTGGGTTTGTGCAGCAGTTTTTCAAATTCACGTGTAAATTAGGACAGCAGACTGGCCATCAACTGCTAACTTAAAATGGACAGTCTACACTGTCAGACATGAAAATCTTAGTTATGATGTATATCTTACAGTCTGACTTAAAAGACTATTGATGTTTTACTGTCTGCCTTTGCCTTTACCCAAGATTCCTCTTTGGGTTTTGTGTACAGTCTAACAAGCAATAGTCAAGGACAGAAAAAAACAAAGTGTGCACCCAACTTTATAAAAAATTGCACACCAGCTAATGGAGAGTCATGGTCATTATTTCTGTTTTTTCTGTAGATTTTTTTTTTATTATTCTTTATTTTCTCTGCTGCAGAGTCATTATTACACTCTAAAAAATGCTGGGTTAAATACAACCCAGCACTGGGTAAAATATGGACGAACACTGCGATTGGGTTGTTTAGACCCAGCAGTTGGGTTACTGCCCGGAAGGTTGGGTTAAACATTTAATCCAACTGTTGGTTGAAAACAACCCAACATGTGTTCTGTCCAATATTTACCCAGCACTGGGTTCTATTTAACCCAGCATTTTTTAGAGTGTGACAGCCAGGACTCTTAAATTGTTCCAAAAGTCTATTTCTCACAAATGCTGTTCTTTTGAATCTTCTATTCATTAAAAATACTAACAAGTGTATCATGCTTTCCACTAAAATACTAAAAATAAATGTTTTTTGAGCAGCAAATCAGCATATTAAAATGATTTCTCAAGGATCATGTGACATTAAAAACTGGAGTAATGGCTCCTGAAAATTCAGCTTTGCAGTCACAGGAATAAATTACATTTTAAAATATATTAAACTAAAAAAAAAAAAACTGAGCATGAGACAAAAAAAAAACATTTTTAAAAAATTTTACCGTATAATGTTTGTGAATGTGTGCATTGTCTGTAATGCTAACGATTCTGTGCATTATGCACTGCAATGTATAAATTAAGGATCATTCAAACCCTTAACCTTAAGTATAAGCTGTAGCAATTGCAAGCACTGCTAATAATAAGCTTCAGCATTTTACTGCATCAAAGCAGAATTCGTAATGTAACTGTAGACCTTGAGCTGTTCATTAGCTTTAATGGTGACCGTGATACTTGATGAAGCAAACATGATTTCATTCCTTCACTAACGCACTTAATTGGGGTGAGGACCTAAACATGATTTTCAGTGAACTTTTCCTTTAATATCAGTGCATGACATTTCAAGGCTACGTCTTGGCAAATTGAGGCCGGTAGTATTAAGCAGTGTAATTTTAAAATCACAACCGAAAATTAGAATGGGATTAATACAAGAGGAAAGAATCCTCAGGAAACCATACAATTCAGATATGTATTTTTTTTTTTTTTTCCCCCAATAAACCAGTCTTCAAAAGAATTACTCAACCACATCAAATTCACAGTACACACACACAGGCTTTCCAGTATTGCGTTCTCTCAATATTTATACTGAATCCCGCGACTTATTTCCACTAGCCAAGATCCGCAGAGCCAGTAGTTTCATTTGCAGAACCCACATTTCCAGTCACACACCAGTGGGTTTGCAATCTGAGCCTGTACGGATAAGTAATGGCTAAGACTGTACGAAATAAAGGTAAATGCAGAAATGATGGAAAAACACAGCCAAAAGCTTCCAGCAAATGTACATGCCCCCAGACAACACGCTGCTCGTGTCTGTGGACATGAGCTCAAGTGGGCCGGTCTGACGATTGAAGGTGATCACTTCTGATAGTGCAGCGTTTTATCTGGACAGAATATACAGTATGTTTCGTGCTCTGCTTCAGATGCTTTCTCCTTGTGCTGCTCAGATTTCTCGGGGGGGGAGGAAATGCAGAAATAAGTTTGTGACCTTAAAAGGTTCATCTAATATCCTGAGCGTTAACTGCACTGGAGCTTGAAATTAATGTTGGATTTTCATTTCAAGAGCATCAGCAAAGTTAAGTGTCTTGGGGAAAAGGCAAGTTGTCCGTCTGAAGTAGTCGGCAATACCTAACATGCGTGTCGTAATGTGATAAAGAACCTCAGACACCAAAGGCATAGACAGAAAAGACGACAGGCTTTTAAGAAATCATAATGTCATGTCTAGAACTAATTCAACTGAGCCTTAGAAACAACCAAGCAAATATTTCATCACTTCGATGCCTATTACTTGGTAAAAATTGAGCAATATATTGGAAAAAACATTTAATACCACTCCCTCAGATGCCATTTTTTATTCGTTCCAACAACAAGATGTTGCAAAAACACTGAATTCAGATGTGCCTTGTTACCTTTCTACCTCCGTGTACTCCCTTGAAGGCAGCATTTTTCAGCAATAGTTTCATCATGCACTGATTCACCGGGAGTGTGATGACTTGACCCTGTAAAACACTGAAACCTTGCATTTATGGTTACTTGTATCAGATGCATCTAAACAGCATCTAATCACTGTGGCTGTGTTCACCAGCTAAACAATTGACTGTTATCTAGAGTTCAGCATTGCATTTGGCCTCATGACTCATTTGTAGAAATTGCACTGGAAATGTTTTTTTTTCTTTTCTTTTCTTTATGCGCTTGGTCTCAATGCACTTTATGGAGTGCAAATTGGCCATCATAAAACATTCCTTGAGCGAGATGCTGCATACAGAATAGAGCCACAAGGCAATTAGGTTTTATGGTGTTTAGTTCAAACCCATGTAGTACGTGCCTTACAGATACTTAGGTTAAAATTGGAACTGTTTGATTTGTGGATTTTAATTGTAGGTCTTTCTGGAGGTCTGATCTCATTTGTACTGTTGTGACGTAATTGCTTGAAGCATAGAAGCAATATAAAAGTGCTTTAAAGGTATCATAGGTGATTGTCTTCAGAAACATTTTTTGTTATTCTGGTTGAAAGTCTCTTCACATCCTGATAGCAATCATTAAGTTAAGTGGTCTAAATGTATTTATCTGTATTTATATATTCTTTGGAAGGTGTAGGACCAAGAAATGTTCGCCCAATCAAAACGCTCGGTCCGAGCGTTTTAATTGGCTTTCCTACCTGCCTGTCAACGTATGTATTAGCATACCTCTGCGCACCCGGTTCGCGCAGACATGACACGTCATCAGCGCGTTCGCACACAGAGCTAGAATGGCAGACAAACATCTTCCTTCCTGGTATTGTAGTACTTTTACTAACTGTACTATAAAGTTTTCTCACCGGTGAATGACACATGATGTAGCCCAGCGGTTCCCAATCCCAGTCCTCGCGCTCCCCATGTCTCTCTTAGTTAACACATCTGATTCAGATCATCAGCTCGCTAGAAGTGAGCTACATGCATGAACTGTGTTCCGATTGACATGCTCCCTATACAGTGTTCATTGCTCCCTACTCCCTGAGCAGGGGAAATCCGTTGAAGTTTACTTCACTTCGGAACATTCATTCACGGATTGCGCTGCGCAGCGTCTTGCATAGCCACAGACGAAACTTACTAGAGAAGTGTGACATAATATACCTCTGTAAATAAATACCATTTAAATTCACGTCTAGCACATTTTAATTGCCCTTTGTATGGAACATATATGCTTGCTTTGAACTGGACCGTTGATGTAGCCTATTGTAGTAATTTAATGTTGTCTCTGGTATTCTGCTCTTTGAGCGTATGTGCGTTCAGGGGGCGTGGCTTTGGACGGCGATTGCAGGGAGGGTGGGACATTCGCTTTCAGTGCTGTCAGGCTAAAGTTAGCATTTTCCGAGATCTCCGACGGCACCTTTAAATAATCTGGTCAGGCAATGTTACAATCTTTAAGTAGTTGAGCCAGCAGTTTATATTATGGGATAATGGTTCCTTTTATTTAGTGACATGTTAAATTGATCAAAAGTGGTGGTAAAGATATTTATAATGTTACAAAAGATTTCTACTTCAAATAAATGCTGTTCTTCTGAACTTTCTATTCATCAAAGTATATTGAAAATATCTACATTTTGCAATTATATTAATATTTGTAATATTAATATATTACAGAAAGATTTTTATGTTCTCACCAAGGCTGCAAATAAATGCAATTTGTGCATAAATGCAAAATACGCAATAACTTCTGAAAAATAGTGTGTGTGTGTGTATAAAAGAGAAAAATCTCTCTAAGTTGTTTATATGGTCTAATGTCTCTCTCTCTTTACTGTGTCTTTTCTTTCTACTGTTCTCTCTCGCACACACTTAGCCTAGCCAGGGCAGTTTGTTGATGAGCGCAGCAGATGTTGCAGTCAGGGTCCAGGGAGAATCAGTGGCAGCAGAAATGGTGGGCACTATTAAACTATTAGATATGGAGTGGGTTTGACTCTCTCCCCCACTCTATTTCATTGATAAACCCCTGAGACAACACAGAAAGAGGGAGAAAGCCTTCTGACTCATACCTTTGGCTTGGAGATGCAACAAAGTAAAGATCCTCCTCATTTTTTGTATACATAGGTATCTGCATTCACAAACACACGCCTGCATTTAACTAAATAAACCTCTCAACCACTGAAAACCTCTCTGCTGGTTTTCTCTCAAGATGAGACAGTGGAGAATCTGAAGAAAAACTGAATCAGAAGAATGAAATCATCACACCGGCTGCCACGTCTGCGTTCATATTAGAACAGCTCGCAATCTGTCGCCAAATGAAACTGGCATGGATGACACAAAGTGAGGGAGCGTGGGATGGAAAGATGGCTTGTAGGAAGCGGAGAGAGGAGCTTGGACTAATTGCCATTGGAATTCCCCAAGTAACTTTATTGAGTCCAATTTGATTTACACCAGAAAAGTCTGGCATCCAGAATGCCAGCCTTGTGTAAATGCCAATCAAGATTCATTCAGTATGATGAGGACTGATTTCAAGTCCAGGAGAAATCCACAGAGGGTGGGTTTTACTCAAGATGGGCAGTGTATTTATGGGAATGGAAATGAGGCAGTGAGGGATGAATGTGCAGCCAGTTCTGTTGGCCTTGGGTTGCAACTAATTTTGTTTTTTTGTTTTGTTTTGTTTTCAAAGTCATAGATGAGATTCATCTTTAGTAATGGTGCCATAGTCAAATAGGAAGGGACTCACTTTACAGATATATAAAAACACTGAAAATGGAAAGAGTGATAAACAGTAAGGTAGTAAAGATATTATAGTCTTAAATGACGTAAGAGGAAAGGGATTGAAGTCTTAAAAAAGAGGGATGAAAAGCAAAAGTGTTTGTGGTTCGTGAAAGGCTGGGGCCATTTGGGGTGCCTCTGGACAAGCTGAAGCAGCAGTCTGGACAGATTAGAAGAGCTAAGAGTCTGAGGGCTGATGGGTATTTTTAGACTGATTTGGAGTTCCTGACAATAATAATGATGATAACACTGCGGTTCTACAGATTGAGAGAGAGAGAAATGCCACACAGCATCTCTCAACAGTTTTCCACTCTTGAGATTAGTTTTATTTGTGGGATAACAGGATTCTTGAAATATGAGCTGGAACTTTAAAAGGGTTGTTTAGTCGGCGCCGATAGCTTTGTGGACAGCGTGCCGACATACAGCACCGTTGCGCTACGGGCGTCCCAAGTTAGAATCCCAACTCGAGGACCTCTCCCGATCATACCCCTCTTTCTCTCTCTCCCACTTCGCTTCCTGTCAGCTCTGATCTGTCTTATCATAATAAAGGCAAAAATGCCAAAAATAAATCTTTAACAAATAAGGATTTATTTGTGGAATAATTAAATGTTAAACAGAAATACGTAATTATTGAATTTAAAAATAAAGTTTCAGCATATTTGCACTAGCTGCCCTCTGTGCATTCTGATTCATAGTAGTGATGTCTGAATCATTCATTTGAATCAGATCTTTTCCAATGAATCAGTTTGCAAAAGATTCATTTCTTGGGTTCAACTCACTGACTCAGTGTTCATTGATATTATCAGTATATAGCTTAAATTTCAGTCTTTTATCTCATACTTGGCCTCATTCCTTCATTGTCCTCTGGAAATATAAACATTTCACTACCATTCAGAAGTTTGGTTATCTCTAAGATCTCTTAAGATGTTTTTTTAAAGGCTATGTTCATAATTATAGTAAAAAATAGTATGCTGTGAAATACTATTACAATTTAAAATATATAATTATAAGAAGTATCTATTTCAATAGATCTTGAAAGGTAATTTATTCCTATAGCGGAAAAGCTGAATTTTAAAATTCGAGTTTTTTAAAACAGTGCTGCTTAATATTTTTGTGAAAACAGTGATAGTTTTTTTTTTTTTTTCAGGATTGTTTGATGAACAAAGCTCAAAATAGCACCAGTCATTTGAAGAAAAAGAAATGTAGAAAGTGTAAATATTTTGTAACATTATAATTATGATCAATTGAATGCTTCCTTTCTGAATAAGATTAATTCCCTTCAAAAAAAAAAAGGCTTACTTGACCCCCAAACGTTTAGTTGAGCCATAGTGTTTCATTTGGTCCATTCTGCTTGTGCTCTTCTCTCTAGCTTTACACTAATTCAGATTGATATTGCTTGCATCAGACTGGCCCGATTATGTACAGTAACTTTAAGTTTGTTTACTTTTTAATTACTATGGTGCATATGTATTCAGTAACTATTCATATCTACATCCTCTCTGCAGGTAATTCCCAGATGGGGGCCACTATAGTAGACGCCCTGGATACCCTTTACATAATGGGCCTCCACGATGAGTTTAAGGATGGCCAGGAGTGGATCGAGCAAAACTTGGATTTCAGTGTGGTAAGTGGCCAAGACTCGGACATGAACACACACACTTACCAACAACACCTGTCTTTGTCGGTTTGGCAAAGCGTGTCTGTTTTTGTTTGCAGACACAGTTATATCTCAGGATGCTGTTATTTCACAGTGGTAAGCTGTATAATTTGGCAGCCGGCTGACACAGCTGTATTAACAGTCATTCGACACCCCGTAACCCCTCAAAGACTTCAGTTCTCAGCGTGTGTGAATCTTTCAGGTTTTGATCAGATTGTGGTGGCACTCCGTGGAAAACGAGTTGATGTGACACATCACCGTATCCAGGAGACAAGACTGGCGCCATGGAAACAATGTGAACCGCTCTGCCTCCAGAATTAGCTGGTGATGTTGAGGAAAAAATGGCAGACAAAAGAGACGTCAGAGAATGAAGCGGGGGCCGGCGAGTGGCCCCAGGGGCCCCGTGTCTCTTGCTCTCCTTCTCTGTCTGCATTCACATCCTGACCCATTAATGGGATTTCTCCAGTTTCTCTCCCTATGAGTTGTTTTTCCGGCCTCTCCTCCATCAGATATGGAGAACCTGTATGGTTCTCTTGGCGTTATCATATCTCTGGTGTCTGCGTGTTGTGTAATTTTTCTCCCGTCTCCCTTCTGCCACCTTTCTTTGAGCAGATCTGGTGGACTCTCAGCGCCTGAAGTCTCCTCTGCGTGTTTAGTTCATCTTTTTGGCTTTTCCAGCAGTGACCTAATTTCTTCTCTCTCCCCCTCCTCACTGTTACTTTTGGACAAGTATATCTTACAAAGCATGTGAACTCTGAAGGATGACTCATGCTTGGACCGTTGGGTCTGGCCGCTGAGGGCTCAGTATATCACAGTGGGATGGATGTGTTGGAAGGATTTTTGGAGGAGGGCAATAAACTGCAAAGCATAAGCGAGGAACGGAAACGTGTGCAAAACCCTGTGTTTTCAGAAAAATATTACGTAGCACAACTGTTTTCAACATTGAAGAATGTTTCTTGGACACCAAATTGTCATATTAGAATGATTTCAGAATGATCTTGTGACACTGAAGACTGTAGGAATGGCTGCTGAAAATTCAGCTTTGCCATAACAGGAATAAATTACATTTTAAAAGTGTACACAGCTGTTCAGAAGTTTGGGATCGGTAAGATTTTTAATGTTTTTTAGTGGAGTCTCTTAGGCTCATCAAGTCTGTATTTATTTGATCAAAATACAGAAAAAAACAGTAATATTGTGAAATTTCTAATATTGGGTTCCTATTGTAATATAATTTAAAATATAATTTATATTTGCGGTGCAGCGCTGAATTTTCATCAGCCATTTCTCCAGTCTTCAATGTCACATGATCCTTCAGAAATCATTCTGATATGCTGATTTATTATCAGGGTTGAAACTGTTGTTCTGCTTGTGCTTTAATATTGCCTTGGAACCTGTGATACTTTTTTTTTTTTAATTCTTCAATGAATAAACAGTTAAAAAGAACAGCATTTATTCAAAATAGAATTTTTTTCTGACAATCTAAGCCTTTACTATCACTTTTTATCCATTTAACACATCCTTGCTGAATAAAAGCATTAATTTCTTTAAAAAAAAAGAAAAAAAGAAAAAATGTACTTACCACAAAACTTTGAGTAATAGTATATATTGTAACACAATTTCTATTTTGAATAAAAACTGTTCTTTTCATCTTTATTTATCAAAGAATCCTGAAAAAAGTATCACAGGTCCCAAAAAAATATTAAGCAGCACAACTGTTTCCAACATTGATTATAAATCAGCATATTAGAATGATTTCTGAAGGATCATGTGACACTGAAGACTGGAGTAATGATGCTGAAAATTCAGCTTTGCTTCACAGGAATAAATTATATTTTAAAGTATATTAAAATAGAAAACTGCTATTTTAAATTGCAATATTATTTCACAAAATTACAGTTTTTTTTTCTGTATTTATGATCAAATAAATGCAGCCTTGATGAGCATAAGAAACTTCTTTAAAAACATTAAAAAATCTTAATGATCCCAAAGTTTTGAACAGCACATATATAGCCACCATTTTCAATTGCAAATTTTTCATATTACTGTTTTTACTGTATATTTAATTAAATAAATGCGGCCTTGATAAGACTTCTTTCCTAATAAAACCTTATTGAGCCCTAACTTTTGAATGGTACTGAATGCAGAACTTTAACCAAGATTAATAAATACTTTAAAAGTTAATTGTTAATTATTGCATTATTTGTGAATTTATGAAATGTTTCGATTAATTACCTTATATTAAAGTGGTGCTCATCATTCATAATAAAATGAATTAGTTCACCCCCCTCAAAAAACAAACAAGCAATCACTTACAGTCCTGACAGTTTCATCTGTTTTTGTCTATACAATGAAAATCAATGGGGTTCAAAACATCTGATTGGACCCCTGTTGACTTTCATTATATCTACAAAAAGTTGCTGAGACATTTTAAAATACCATCTTTTGTGTTCCACAGACGAAATGCACCTCTCTCTCTCTCTCTCTCTCTCTCTCTCTCTCTCTCTCTCTCTCTCTCTCTCTCTCTCTCTGTGTTTCTGTTGTTATGATGGATGAGGCTGCCTGCCATCAGCATTAATCGCAGCTGTTAAACCAAAAACTGAATTAATGGACCTTGGTCAGGGAACGGTCATATCTGAATTAATCTGGTGCACGTTCACTTTTGTCAAAATTAATAGACATGCTAAATGAATGCTAAGTGGGAGGGGTTGGTTAAAGCATGTTCTTGTCTTATCAAATTAGTGTAAAACCAAGTCGATATAAGATGCTTTAGCTATGTTATATTCAGAACTGGAAAACCTGCTTATATTTCATAAGCGGTATACAAAAACAGGTGCTGTTTTTAGGTGCTGAGGATTATGGGATTGTGACAGGGCTAAAACAGGATTTCGGGAGCTTGTACACCCATACCATTGCACTTCACTGTGTTCTGTTTTTCGGCATTGGTTGAATTGGTTCCTTTGCTGTACGAGACTTGAATGTAGTTGTAGTTGTGTGTGTGTGTGTGTGTGTGTGTGTGTGTGTGATTAGCTGCTGTTTGCGGTGTGATCTTTGTGCAAGTGGAAAACTGCTTCATGGTAATTTTCTCTAAATAAAGGTTGAAGCTGACAAGATGGATGTTGATGATACAAACACACACGCACTCTGCTCCAGCATTCATTTAAGTCTCACTGAGGGATTATTGTATCAGCTTTGATGTAGATTTGAAGTTCATTTGGGAGCTTTGCATGGCTGTTATGTAGATATTTCATGCACATTAATAAAGCTGCTTAAATGTTTGTTTGAATTATATGCAGTGCAACAGTTATGTTCTGAAAGTAAAAATCACTTTCATTTTCTTCTGAATTTTGAACAGTTCTTACAATGTAAAACTGATTATATACTTGAATATTTTGCAATAAACATCAAATATATTGTATTTTGTAAATGTGTAGGGTCAGTACTTCTATTCAGCAAGCATGCGTTTATTCTATTTTGATTCTATTCACCAAAGAATCCTGAAAAAAATGTGAGTTTCCTCAAAAATATTAAGCAATGAATCAATTAAGCAGAACAATTAACACTGGTAAAAAGAAGAAATATTTCTTGAGCACCAATTCAGCATATTAGAATGATTTCTGAAGGGCCATGTGACACTGAAGACTGGAGTAATTTTTTTTTACCTTTTTTTTAGATGTTTATTATAATTATTCCCCCCAAATAAAAGTTTCTTACTGTTGGTTTGATTTAGATGCTTTTTAGAAGATTTTTTGAAATTCCTAAAAACAGGAAAAATGCTTAGGGAACCAAGAACCCTGAAAAAGTAGGTGATCACTGTTCTGCTCATACTCTTTCTCGTTTTTCCCTCTGTTTCTACAGAATGCAGAAGTATCTGTCTTTGAGGTCAACATCCGCTTCATTGGAGGGCTTCTGGCTGCATACTACCTCTCTGGACAGGAGGTACGTTATCATTGCTCATTGATTTTTGCAAGTTTGTGTGCATGTTTCTTCTCTGTCTGCGCTGTTCAGTGTCATAGTTATTTTAGATGATGGAAGTTTGTGCAGGCCACCATGTGGATGAAGATCTGGACAGAGAGAGAGTTTATCTTAGGGCAGTGCTATTGGCTCAGAGAACTAAGAACAGCTTTTTCAGGGGAAATAAATGTCCCTTTCTCAAGCCCATGTTAATTAACGCTTCCCTTCTGTCTTATCTGCCCATGGACATTAATGGAGAAGGGCACAAATAGACTCTCTCTCTTTTCCCTCATCACTGTGCAGCGTATCTCTGCCGCTGCATATCACAGTGTTCTCCTCCTTTTAGTCTGAAGGTGAAAATGCAAAGGGATTAAACTGCAGCCATGCGGCACGACCTCATCGCCGCTCCACACACTTCATTAGATGAGTTTAGATACTGGACTTGGAACTCGCCACACTTGCATACAAAGTCATCACACTCATCTGTCCACTGCCTGCCTGCCTCTCTGTCCCAAGTGACCTTTTGTTCCTTCAGTACAGTGTTTTGACACGCCTGGGAGTCAGGCCTCGGTCCCCAGTACATTCACACTGTGTTCATCCGAGTGTTTTCTGCATATGTGCTATCATAGACATGCAGTACAGCATGGGGTGAATTTTGGAGGCAGAGTGTCTAATTTAGCAGTTCTTGTATTGCCAGTGGCAAACATGGAGAGAAGTGATTATATTAAATGAATTGTCTCAGGAATCATTAAATAACACCTGGATTAACTGTGCATTTATATCTTGTAATTACATCTAGTTGCCAAAAGGACTGTAGTATGCTGTGGAGGGCTGTATCCAAAATGTGCCCAAATTTGAGCAACAACATTCACAGAGATTTCCTTTACAGAGATCAGAATCAAAGCAAGCATTGATGTTACAAGAGAGACTGAAATGTTGGTATAGCTTAAACACAGGAGAGACAGACAACACGCACAGCTTCAGGTTCAGACAGTGTCATTTCGCGCCCATGGAGTTAAAAACACAAATAAATGCTCAGCCATTTGCATCTGCACTCTGCATCAAAAATATATGAACGTGCTCTTGCACCTCTAATGACTTTTTAAGGCTTATTTTGCAGCGTTTATATGAGCCTTTTGATGGATTGCATGAAGGAGCTGTAAATACTGGATAAATCACGTTTGTGCTGAACTCTTACAAAGCAAAAACAAACACTTTCCTCCGATCCATGAATGTGCGTCTCTCACTTAATGTATGCAATCTCACAGTCCGAAGTGTCTGTCGTAGGAAATCAACACATGCTGTTGTGAATAAGAGAAGCGTCTTCTCATTGGATAAGAACACGCAGTCTCGTGAATAATTATGAGACACTGACGCATCATCAAATTACTGTAGTCCTTTGCCACGTCACAAACTGTGACGTCAACACAATGTAGATTTTAAACCCGTAAGACAAAAATAGCACAAAAAAAGCTTCAAAATTTACCAGTTTTCTCCAAGCATTAAAATTAACGAATGCTAACACTGTCTCCTATGATGAAATCTCTCAAAGTAGTAGTTTGGTGTTTCATGACCCTTTAATTCTGTACAGCAGTTTTTGAGTCATTTCTTTGTAAATATGCACAATATATCGGTACTATATGGTTTATTGGCAGATATTAGAGAATTTTTATATTCATCATCATCAATCAATATTGTATATTTAATTATGCTGCTCATTTCCCCTATTTTACATGTAGATCACATTTGCCTTCATCTGTCGCTCACTTAAACTTAATCTTTAATAGCACTAAAAATTTAAAATAACACTGTTAAAAGTAATCTTTGGCAAGCTCAAAATGAATATTCAATTTTCATACTGTACTTCACAATGTTGTGATATATAAATTCACTTGTAGAATTTAAAATGATTAATTTCTTAAATTAATAATTAGAAAAAACGGTATAGGCCATTTGTTAGTTATCGGTAACACACACACAAAATTATCTGGTGGTTATTATTATCACCCAGAACCACCTTTTACTTCAGAGCCTTAATTCCTTACAGTACTTTGAGTTTATTTTTTATAAAGATGTGCATACTCTCCTGGTAGATACAGTAACTTCAGCGTTATGGGAACCGAAGCATCTTTCTCCATTGACGGCTATTCAAAAGCCTTCTCAAAAGCACTGAGTGCTCATGAGCAAAGATGACAGATTTGAAATTGCTTTCTTCCAGGGGATCATGCAACCTCCAGCAGTTGCCATTGAGATGTATAGGGATGCTAATGAAAAACTTTCTCCAGGTATTATACTCTACATCTCCTTGGTGTAGGCAGAGTTCTCTATATATGTCCCCTATATGCAGTGGAGGCAGAATGGAGGAGAGGGTAGAAGCACTGACTGAATGCAGTGTCATAGATTGAAAAGCCATGCCTCTTTAATAAGAGATTTTTGATCAGGCGTGATGGAGTAATCCGCTGGGGGTGGAGGGAATGAAAGAGGGTCCAGAGAGTTGTGTACTGATGTGCTGCTGGTTTTTCTAGAGAAGAGCATCTGATCTGAAGAAGACAGAGGACTCCATACTTTTATCAGCTCTGGAGGTTATCTCTCCTGTGCAAGACCACATCCTCCATTCCTTCTCTCTCTCTTTCTCTTTCTCTCTCTCTCTGTCAGCTGGCTCTAGCAGTGAGCGCAGTGATGGATGATGTTTACTCTTCTGTCCCTCTGTCCTTTCCTTCCTCTTATCTTCTATTTTATCCTTTCCTTTCATCTCTCTTTCTCAGACTTCCTCCCTTGTTCTTCAGATCTCTTATCCCTGCATGTCTTGACAGTATTGTTTCATGATGGCAGTGAAGAGATTAATTTAGATCTAAAGTAGCAAGGGGCCAAGGTTTGGATGGCTAGTTTGGTATATGCTGTATGTGAAGCCAGAAGCCAAAAGCCAAAATCTGCTGCTTCATTGACAACTAATAGTTTTTATTATAGTTATATTCAACTCAGGCTTGCTACATTTCTGCTAAACTTCTAAAAATGTATCTATACATTCAGTTCACATAAGTTTTCATCTGAAATAATTGCTAGTGAATAGACACAACTTGAACTGCTCAAGCAAGTTATCATTACATGTGAGATTTTTGATTAATAAAGACTTGAATTACATGTGGTTCCTTACACAATACTATGTTATTACTTTAAAACACTTGTAGCATAGTTTAGGATTTGTAAACTAATACATTTTGTACATACATAATGTATTAGTAGTAGTAGTAGTATGAGCAACACAGAAAGCTGCTATCCCAATGGCTAATGCTAAAGGATAGCTTTCTTTATGGCTCTTTCTTTGTCTACATTTTCTTGATGTAATGACAATTTGAGGTATTGGGGGGGGGGGGGGGGTTAAGAATGAAAAGAGTTTAATAAAGCAGTCCACTCAGGAACCTGTTTTCGTTGGAGAGATGATGACAGATGAAGGAATGTGGTGTGTACTTATCTGGAATTTTTTTCTTTTCATTCTGGCAGTTTTATTTTAGTTTTTCTTATACACATATTTAATGTCCTAAACTGGCCTTCTCACAGTTGCAGGGCACTGTTATCTAATATGAATTCATTATTATTATTATTATTATTATTATTAGGTAAATAATTTCTTTTGTAGTTTTGATTACATTTAGTTTACCGTTCGATATTTGATGTTTTATGTAAGGCCAAGCAAATAGAAGCACTTGTTCCCCTTTATGGTCATAAAAAGTGACTGGCTTAATAATTGTTCCGAATAACTCTTTCTAAATACTTCCCTTTTTTTTTTTTTTTACTTTGGTGGTTAAGACCCTTATAGCATTTTCCAGGTACCTCACCAGAAAGCCAGCAATTTTGGATGAATTACTTGTAGATCTCACATCTAACAGTAATTTTCCAGTGGATCTAGACAGTACTTTTCTTCCTTTCTTTCAAAGATAATTGCAGATTCTTTGTGCATAATCAAATATAGCTTCTTTACCTTTTGCTCCTGCGGATGCTCAGACGTTCTGGCATTCTTTGTGAGATGGTTCAATTATTGTATGTTTGACAGCCCAATTACTGTATGAATCAGTAGATTTCTCCAAACACGGAGACGGCGACGGAGGCTTTATTTCTTAAGGTTCCTTCAAGCCAAATAGGATCATAGGCTGTAAGTGAACAACACGGGCAAATATTTGTTCTTTGTCTTGATTTGCACATTTATTACAGCAGAGATGGTGTGAGGAAATGGTGTTTACTCCAGGCATTATATATGCAGCAGTTAGCTTTCTGTCTCTCCCCCTCCCCATCACTCTCTCTGTTGATGCGCTGTCCTGTGGTTGTATATCCTTCACAGTGGTAGAGAATATGCGGTGTCACATTAGGGAGCAGTACACTCTTCTGTTGTCAAACATAGATCTCATCAAAGGCAGAAGAGAACCGCAGCCCCGGGCCCAGTGGAGGCAAGATAAGGACAGAGATTTAAGAAGGGATTTGATAGATGAGAAAATGTTTGTCAGCTACTCATCTGCGTGTTTGATGTGCTGCAGACTTTGGACATGCCATCGCCAATCAAATCTCCTCTTCAGATACAAATAACTGGCCTTTCTAGACTGACATTTCCTTATAAAACTATCTAGTTTTCCAGCCCTTGGTTTGTAGCTGTATTGCATGAGTGTGTCCAAAACACTCTGCAAATTGCCAGAAAGATCTTTAAAAAATTGCTTTTGCAGGTTTATGAGCTGTTATGTTAACATCATTGAGTGCCTAACAAGTGGTTGTATAAGGATATGTTGGCTTTGAACATCAAGACCACCGGTGTTGGGGTTTATTTTGACATCCCAGCTGTGGTTTTGTTTGTAACACTCATCAATGTAAAATGAGACACACCGTATGCTGGGCCAGCTGAGAACTGAGACTAAATAATTGGTCAGTCTCACGGAGAAAAAGAAAAAAACACCAGTGTGTTACTTCATCCCAAAATCAAACACAAGGGGGAAAAATAAATTGTGTTCTTCATAAAAGTACATTTTACCAATATCTCGGTACTGTAATGGGGAAAAAACTTTCTCATTACCTGTAATGTTTAAGAAGCTGTTATTTTTTTTTACATAGTTGTTGTACTGCTTTTATACTCATTTTTAAAAAGTTTTTTTTTTAATAGTAAGAGTCTAATGAGAATCACCGTTGAGAGTAATGGGAATTATAAAAATGGTAATAAATTAGCTATTCTAATGCATTACAGTAATGAGAATTATGTGTGCTTAATTCTTTTTCAGTACTGTAGTATTGTAATAAATTTTGTCTAGATGCAATGATTTTATTAAAACATACATTAAATTGAGTAAAATACCATCATCTTTCTGTGCAATTTTAGTTTACAAAAATGCACAATCTAAAAATACAGATTTTTTAAATTACTAATAGGCTTAAATAATAATAATGCTTAAATAATGGGAGAAAACAAAACTGAATTCATGATTAATGGGTTCAGTTAGAAAAGAGAAGCTTCTTGAATTTTTTTTTTTCAACTTGTTTTTCCAGTGTCGACTCTAAGCTGTCTCTTACATCGTCTCTTCTGAAGCTGTGCAGTTTATTTATAAACCTGAAGGAATCATTTTAAATAAAGGCTGAAAATGTGTTTGAAATGTAAATGTAGGAATGCATTGACTGTCCCTATTTGCTTTGAGGAGATGAGAAGCATTGTACTAAATGCGCATAAACATTCTCAAAGACGACAGCCTAATTTCTTCATTAGCCGACGTCTGTGATGCTGTGATCTGATTGGCTGTGTCTGCGTCAAATTGGCTGTGTTTGTGTCGGCCTTGATTGGCAGCTCCCGATTGTGCTGCCATGACGACGAATAGAATAAACACCAGGCAGAAGGTTTGTCATAAAAGGGCTGCAGATGCACAAACATACTGAGACCCAGAGCAAGAGAGAGGGCAGAAATCCAGCTTTAACCCTGAACCCTGTGGAACCCTCTGTGCAAACACTCATTCGCTCCATCTCCAGTGTGTTCTCCATAATCTCTTTTTATGCTTCCATTAGACGTTTAAGGAACATCTCAGGCTGAGGGTGCTGTAGTGTGTGTGTGTGTGTTTATGAACAGAGAGCTGAAGCTGTATCGTGGGGAATGTCGGTGGTCATATCCTCATATGTGTAATAACAGGATCATCTCTGGCGCTTATGATCCGCATCAACCAGATTAGGCTTCAGCGTCAAAATCTGCATTCTGGGAATTACACACACACTCACTCACAAACACACGCCGCTCCAACTAGTAATCCTGAGGGAAGCACTCGTTCAGCCTAAATTAGGCTTCCTTCTCTGTCTTCTTTCTTCTTTCATTTTTCGCACCATTTCTGTACTCTTTCACCCTTTTCTTGTTCTGCTATTTTTCTGTCATCTAAGTGACAATTTGCACCTGGTGTAAATAGTACTGGATGCACAGCATGGCTATTTGCACCACAATAGTTTGCAAGAATGCGATAACTAACTATTTAAAAAAAGAAGAAGAATTAGGTTTAAGAAAAGTGGCGAGAATGTGCAAAGGTATTTTTGCATAGACAACCCAAATTAAATCTAACTTAAAACAATTTTTTTTTCTTATCCAACTCCTATTTTTCTTTCTCTTTCTAGACATATGCGCATTGTTTTTTATTTAAAAGAAATTAATACTTTTAAGCAAGAAAACAATAAATTGATTAAATGGTAAAGAAATGTATAATATTTCAAAACGATTAAGCAGCACAACTGTTTTCAACATTGATGATGATAAGAAATGTTTCTGAATAATAACAAAGATTCATGTGATGACACTGCTGAAAATTCAGCTTTGCCATCACAGGAATAAATTACATTTAAAATACATGCAAATAAGGAAAATATTTTAAATTGTAATAATATATCATAATATAACTGTTCATAATGCATTTTAATAAATACATTGCAGCTAAAATAAATTGTATCCTTGGCGCTTCTTGGTGCTCTTTTTAAAAACATTACAAATTGGGATGCAAATAGTATCTGCTTTATTCTTTGTTCCCAGACTTGTGTTTTTTGGCCAAAAATGGTTTTACTTAGCATGTTTTCTCTTTACTGGACCTTTTGTAAACACAGCATTGTGGTATTTCTGTGTGTGTGTGTGTGTGTGTCAGAAATATCTCAAAGGCTGTATTCACTCCTCACACATCTATTCTAGTGAATTGTTGTGCATTTTAATAGACTGCACGTAAACATGCGTAAGACGGGCTAGAAATAAAAGCCTCAGCAGTGGTTCAGGCAGCTGCGCGGTTTGTCTAAGAACCAGAGGCCTTTTTTCTGCTGTGGCTTCATTTTATCTTCGGTCCTGAAAACACGATCAACCGCAGAGCTCCCGCTCTGACATGAGCAACAGATCTTACCCTGCTTAGAGGAGTCTGGCTGTGAGTCATCAGCACAAGATATTTTCAAGCCATTTTTGCTCAAAAGCACTTGGTGGGATGGTAGAGTTGTAGTCAGACAGTCTCGCCGAAATTATGATGACACAGTTACTGTTGAGGGAAAAATAAAATATTGATTGGTGCACATTTGACATCGACGACGACTAATAATACTCTGCACTGTTGGAAAGGTGAAGCCATTCTTTCTGTGTCTATCCTGATGTGTTCATAAAGTGTCTGAATGGACTTGAGTATTCAAGAGATGCTTTTATCCAAAGCAGCTTATATTACTATTCCACCTAAAGCAATCTGGGTGGTTTGGAGAGAGAAAAAAAAAAAAAAAATCTGTCATCACTTACTTGTTATTCGAACATATTGTTAAGGGTAAGCTCGTCTTTGCTTTGAATGTGTCTATCTGCAGCAGTAGTTGTTGTTAAACTGTAACTGTTGGCAAAGGTTGTTTCAGTTCAAAATTTGAACTTTATGACGAGGCCAAACAAACCCCAGTGCATCATCTTTATTCTGACAGCAGTGAGTCAACAAATTCAGGTGTGTTGTTCTTTGGGTATTTATTCTGTCTCAAATGTGTGTTCTCTCTCTGTCTCTGTGTGTGTGTGTGTGTCAGTTCCCCTCTGCTGAGTTTGTGGACAGATTTTATCCCTTCAGTCAGAGTCTGTAGTGTTAGTCAGGCTACAGGGGTGAATCTCACAAAACCCATCAGCAAGACCAAGTCTGGGTCATATTTCACCTCGAAATAAAACAAATATTGTTTTGTGAAAAGAAAATGGAGCCTGTTTTATAACTTTGACATTAGGTTTTTTATTTATGTATGTTTTTACTTTATGTATTTTTATGCATTGTGTCAGTTTGAAATATATAAATCTTCAAATATGCCCCTACAACTTCTCATTGGGGTATTTTAAATTCTCATTGAATCACCCTGTTGAAAAAAGTATCACTATTGTAAAGTTAAAGAAAATATATACATGACTTTGAAGAAGTCTCTTTTTCTTATTCTCTTAGTCTTACTTTCCATTTATGTATTTATAAATGCAGTAAAACAGAGATATTGTGAAATATCATTGCAGTTCGAAATTTTTATATTCCAATATATTTTAAAATGTATTTTATTCCTTTGATTGCAAAGCTGAATTTTCAGGAGCAATTACTCTAGTCTTCAGTGTCACATGATCCTTCAGAAATCATTCTAATGTGCTGATTTGGTGCTCAGGAAACATTTCTGACCAATGCTGAAAGCCTTTCTGCTTCATAATATTTTTGTGGGAACCATAAAAGCCTTTATTTGATTGAAACATTTTTCATATTATACAATTACAATTTAAAGCTTTATTTTCTTTAAAAAAAAAAAAAAGTCTTACGAGTAATTTATGAACAGTAATGCACATTATTTTCTTTGTAAATGGCATGTATATTATTGAATTATTTAGATTTGTTAATATTTAGGCCTATGGTATGTAAGTATCATTGTAGTATTTGTCTACTGAATATTTTTAAACTTTCATTATGCAGAAAATTTTTACAGGAATGATAATCACCTTTGAGAATAATAACTGGAATTGCAATGAGTCTGAACATGCTATGCCAAGAGATTTTTGAAGAAAAATAAATATTAGTGGTACTGAATAGCCTACATTTTCATTATGTAATTGTGTAAGTATAATTGTTTTGTTTGTTTTTTTCACACTGAATCAGAATTGTATTCCCTAGAGCTGACTTGATTCCTTTTGTCCACCTGTGTGCTTTGCTTTGTCTCCCTTGTGGTTCATAATTTATTTCTCTCCTCTGTATGTCTGCCTCTTAGGTTTTTAAGGTGAAGGCTGTCCAGCTGGCAGAAAAGCTGCTTCCTGCCTTCAACACCCCAACAGGCATCCCTTGGGCCATGGTCAATTTGAAGAGGTATGTTACATACACACCTTCAGTTTCACGCCTTCGTCCTTTCATATTTATTTTTTTTTTTTCATTTTTTTTTTTTTTCTCTTCACCTCTCTTTCCCATGCTGCCTGTTCTCCCCTCATTGTCCTGATGGGGGCTGCCACATGATGGAAGGCTGTTAGACCTTGTGCGTCTACGAAAATCCCTGTGGCTTTCTTCCTGTTTAACTCGACTTTCCACATAATTTCATTAGAATGAAATGAAAATTGCACAATTAATCTGCAGAGTGCATTGTGAATGTACATTAAGGGTTTTTTGTGTTTGAGGAGGGAGGAGGGTCAAATCCAGCCTGACACGGCTTTTGTAAATTAATTGGGTGTTTAGAAGAAATTGCTCAGGAACAGACGAGACCACCGCATTTGGGTGTCTTTAATCCTGAGGGAAAGAACAACGCTGTGTTTTATTAATCCCCATTCATGTAGTGCAGCCTTTTGCAGTCTACACACACACTGTGGATACATTCTGCATGGAAATGAGAAGTACAAGTAGAGCACAGGATATTGGACTTGACGGAGGAATGATGGGCGGCAGTGAATCCGTTTGGAGCGGGAATGAAGCTGTTTGACTTAAATGAGTTTGCAGTAATTCTTCATTGTCTACACGTTGCAAACGTATAAAGGTGGATGTTTGCTTTAGGCTAGTAAGGAACATATTACACATAAATGTCATGGGTGTTTCCTTCTGTCTGTTTCAGTGGAGTGGGGCGTAACTGGGGCTGGGCGTCAGCTGGAAGCAGTATTCTGGCTGAGTTCGGGACGCTGCACATGGAGTTTGTGCACCTGACGTATCTGACTGGAAACCCTGCCTACTATCAGAAGGTAAGCTTGGGTGTACGAGTGTTGTGTAACTGTGTTGGCCCTTGGCCTGTTGTGAACTGTTTGTGTTCTGGTTTAGGTGATGCACATACGGAAGCTGCTGGCTAAGATGGACAGACCCAACGGGCTTTACCCCAACTACCTGAACCCACGCACAGGACGCTGGGGCCAGCGTGAGTGCCTCCCACTAACATCCTCTGTGCTGCACAAGCAACTCTCACTTTACACTTCTCCACAAAAGGCGTTTTGTGAATTCTCACACTGTATGAAATAAAGAGGGTTACATACACCCACAACATGAACTTGATGCTGTGATAGATTTAAAAAAAAAAAAAAGATTGCACACACAACAGTTGGGTAAAATGATGCTTTATAAGATAGAAGAATTTGCCATTAGCTTTTACTAGCACTGAATAGACTTTTCTCTGGACTCTGTCCACTATCTTAGATAAATTTTGATTCCATAAACTTTTTTTTCTAGGACTACTTTATCCATGAATGATACATGAAAAGCTGCCTTAGGTTTGGCCCGAAATAATAAATGTAGACAGTTTTGCTGTGTGTTGCTTAGAAAAGCCTTTGAGTCAGGACCATGCAAGTGAAGGTCAAGATTGCTGATATACAAGACTTAAAGTATATTCAATATATATTTTTCTGTTGTCTTAGTCAGGTTCAATTTTAACTTACTATGCCAAAATTAAATTTCTTATATTATAAAATTTTTATTATATGTTATTTACTGTCTGGCCACATTTGGCATTAAGTGTTAAGCTTTATTTTAATAAATGGTTTATAATTTATTGAATAAATTATATTGAATTTTTAATTTAGCAGTAATTTGACCACAAACTTCAACGATATTGTATATCATTAACAAATGTAACATAGTGACAACGTGCTAATCTGAAGCTCACTCACTCGGCACAGCAGGCCTTCCTTATTTCTGAGCCGTGTTTTGTTATTCTTATTGCTGCATCATAAGATATTCAGATCAAATGGAGGATCCAAAATACCACTCTGTGAAGCCTGTTTATAGACACTGATGATTTTCATAATCCCTCTACCAGGATTTATTATTCTATAAATGTGAATGACGACAATGGCAGCTTATCCTCATCTCACTGATCAATGAGCTTTAATAAAGATGGGATGTGAGGAAGTTTCTTTATGTATAATTAGTAATTATCTGTAGTGAAAACACTCCACTGTGTTTTAACCAACTCTTAATTACTGAGAGAGATGAGGGTTTAATTAGTGCCCTGCGTCTAAAGGCTAAACCTGATCAACCCACTGCAAGCAAATGTTCACGCACACGCACACACAAAGACTAAATTCCAGTAAAGTGTGATGGTGTGTGTGTGTGTCTGAAGGGGTAAAATGTAATTAAGGTGCACTAGAGATCTATTTTCTAAATGAAAACTCTGCGTGAGTGACAGGCCATTACAGCAGAGTATTATTCCCTCTCCCACACTGCATCTGCCCTGTGGACCCTTAAAGGGACAGGTCCAAAAAATTGTTCTCTCATCATTTATTCTCCCTCATTTCATTTCAAATGACTTTCTGTCCTGTGTGGAGCACAAAAGTTTTTCGAAACAGTTCATGTGAATGAATGACACAGTTCATGTGAATGGGGATCGTGTATCACAAGCAGCTTGGACATTGTGCTAAACATCTCCTATGGTGTTCCATGCAAGTCAGATGGGTGATTAAATGATGACAGAACATTCATTTTTGTGTGAACTACCCCTTTAAAGTTCTCTCTCCAAATCTCTACTGCATCACCTCCAGGGGCCTTTAGATTTTAGATCCACATCTCCTCCTCAGCCCGTCATTCTCTATCCATGACCTGTCCGCTTGCTGTCGGCCTAGCCTCTCTGTAGAGATTTCCTGCCTGGATCTTTGAGTGTTACTCAAATCCACCCTGTTGTTTTTTTATTCAAAGACTTTGAGTGCATTTACTTTTCAGCGGGAGGCCGTTAGGGAGTTATTTTTGATTGGCAGAAGTAAAAATCCAGACGTTCGATGACTGGCAGCCGTGCCAGAAGAGGCTGTGAAATAAAGGCCCAGATGGTTTATGGGAGTCTGACTGGGATTTTTGAGAGTTTATGAGTCTGAAACGTCTCTGCTTCAATCAATCTTTCCACTGCCACAACTTTTTTTTCCTTTGTCTCACTGCACATCAGCCTGCACCATCTATGTATTATTCATCATCTTAATCACTGATAATGTTTATTTTATTGTATTTATTATGATTCTACCACCTTTCTTTCTGTGCTGCTCGCACACATTCACCTCTTTCTCTGTACCTTTTTCCTCCATTCCTTTCGCTGTCTCTGAGCAGCTTGTTTTCCTCTCTGTTGTTTTCAACCTGTCAAGATTCTCACACTGTCAAGATCCACACATTCTCTCTGAACTATTTCTTCTTATACATTTTTCTAGCTCTATCCAGATTTAGTTATTAGTATTGCGTGCAAAGACAAGAATCACTTAAATAAATCTTAACCTAACTCATCCTGCTCTGTTTGTCCTTGGGGCGTAAATTATACATATCTATGACGTGTTGAGGAAAAGAGTAATATTGCTTTCAAGCTGTTTTTTTTTTTGCCTAAAATGACAGAAAACTCAAGTTTCAAGATATGGAGGCATCTGAGCCATATCTGGGGATAAGAATATCATAGAGACCTGGGCTCTTTTGAATTGGCCCTGTAAGCAATGCCTTGGCAACCACATGGCAACATTTTGGGAATTACCTGCAGCATTGCTTTTGCACTGACAATTTCTGCAGAAAATGTAAACGATTTTTCCCTCTATATTCCAAAATGCCCCGCCTCTTGCAGCAGGATGGACTAGTAAGAGTTAATTACAAGTGGCCTGTGATTGGACGTCTCAGTCTCTCTCTCACGTTCTATTCAGTTTTTTCCCCTACCTCTCTTTTTTTCCTCTCCTGTTGAATAATTCATCTCAGCTTCTTCGTCTTGCCTCTACCAGGTCAGTCCCTCGCATCCATTAGCATAAAATACATCTTTTACTTTGTCTCGGTGTCTCTGTAAAGGATCTCTCATAAAGTGCTTCAGCCTCCTACCTCGTTGCTGCCTCATTGATTTCTTTAGCCCTCTCTCTGATTTTTAAACTAGCTATTGCAGATGCAATTTTTAGCTATGTCACTTGCGTGTTCACACCTCTCTCGTGTAAAACATCACCTCTGAATCTGTACTCCACCCCTAGTCTCCTCTAAAGACCTTCCATAATGGCTTTTGGCAGTTCATCTCCTGAACGTTTGCCCTGCTAGCTCTCTCTCAGCCGGCTGAACTCAGTACAGCTCGCTAACCTTGGCAGATATGAGCTGTGACAGTGCTAATGGGCTCCTCCCTCGCTCCTCCATGATACTATATACAGCAAGTGTACAGTATACACTCCTCTGCCTCCCACTTCCTACTCTACACTTCCTGTTCTCCTTTTGAGATTGTGTGTCCTGTCTGTTTCCCAAATGGGTTAACAAGCTTCCATGTTAATCTTGACACTCAGAGAGAGAGAGAGAATGTATGGATAGATAGACAGACAGATAAACACAGAGAGACAGATAGATAGACAGACAGACAGACAGACAGATAGATAGATACAGACAGGTAGACATATAGATATAGCTAGATATAGCTAATCACGTGGCCATGGCTCTAACCTAGTGCCTCTTTTTTAATATTGTGTTTCTGTCCATGTTCAATATCTTCAATATTTCATTCTTAATTTCTAGAGCTCCCTCTGACAAGTCAACACAGATTGTTTACATGTTCTGTTGTAGGTTCCCATTACGAGCCATTAACGGCACAAATGACTCCCAGCCTGTCAAACACTCACAGTTTACACACACTCACTCTGCAGAGTCATTAGCTGTGTCAAAGTGGAACACACACTCAATGGCTGTTTCTAAGTGATTAGGTGTGTGCTGGTGTGTGTCCACGCTGAATAAACGCCAGCGAAAACATGCTCACTTGTGCATTTTTATTGTAATGAGGGTCGGTGTCAAGCCTGAATACATTTTTATGGCAGTATTCAGGCACATTAAAAGACTGAGCTATGAACAGAGTAACCAAAAGAATCATAGCAGGCTTTTCTTAGCTCCAGTTGAATGCATTTTCACAAAGTTTGTAATTTAGAGGTATCTAATTAGGCTAGTTTTGTCATTTTGAAATAAACTCACTTTACTCTTAAGTTTAATAACTATTAGAGGTCATTTTTTTGTCCTTACCATCAGCAACTGACATTCATCAGGCTTATTCTTGTGTCTCTCTCTTGCTCTGCAGATCACACCTCAGTAGGTGGGTTGGGTGATAGTTTCTATGAGTACCTGTTGAAGGCCTGGCTGATGTCTGATAAAACGGACACAGAGGCACGCAAGACCTATGATGATGCCATTGAGGTGAGGGCTGCTGGTTGCAATGGCAGTTTGTGTGTTGTTTCGTGCTGCATCAGTTCATTCTGTCTTTCTCTCTCCTCCTACAGGCTATCGAGCGCCACCTCATCCGTAAGTCCAACGGTGGCCTTACTTTCATCGGGGAGTGGAAAAATGGCCACTTGGAGCGTAAGATGGGTCATCTGACTTGCTTTGCTGGGGGCATGTTTGCCCTGGGGGCTGATGGGTCGCCAGATGATAAAGCTGGACACTATCTGCAGCTCGGAGCAGAGATTGCACACACCTGCCACGAAAGCTACGATCGCACTGGTTAGTGAATATGTGAGGGG
>JAFVLL020009168.1:0-17615 GCA_021397915.2 Tor tambroides
TAAGTTTTTCAGCCTGGTTCTCATATGAGTACTTGGAGATTTGGTTTGGTCCTCACACGGGCCACGGCATGGAGTGTGACCCATAAAATATAACTGTAAAAAAAAGAAAATTAGTAATAGTGATTAGAATATTATTGCACTTTATTTAGTTTTTTTTTTTTTTTAATAATAATAATAATAAACTAAATAATCAAGTGTGATAATACTATTTTATTTTAAAATAAAAAGGGAGTATTACATACAAATACAATTATTTTATAGTGAACTTAAAAATAAAATGCTAATATTTTTATTATCATTTTTATTATTATTATTTGAATTTTCATCATTTTCAAACATAAAACCAGCGAGCTTTTATTTTGGCGGGTTGCCAGAAAGTAAGTATGTGCGTTTCTGGGTTTAGCGCTGCTGATGGAAGAGCGTCAGTGAATTAAAAAATGTCACAGTTTTGCTTTGAAAACTGCAGCGCTAGCCTAGATTATGCTTTCTTATACAGTACAGTTCGTCGATCTAAAATTGTAACTGTGCATTAACAGCCGTCATCCATGTCGGTACGCAAATGCGCCGTCAGAACTTATTTACACAGCGCATTTTTAATTTTAGTCGCGCATGCGGACCTGCGGACCACTTATGTGCACCCCTGCATATATAAATAATTTGCTCAAAAATATGTTTATTTATTTGTTTGTTTGTTTGCATTTTGGTTTGGTTACCTTAATGAGAATGAGACATTTTATCAATATATTTAAATATATTGATAATATATATTTTATATATTTTTTTTTATATATTTTTTTTGTCAGTTAACATTAATTTTTTAGTTTAAACTGTAATAACCCTGGCGTGACCTTGCTTGTGCTTGTTTTAGCCGACAGATAGAGAGGAATAACCAGCATAAAGCTGACAGGAGCCGATGTGACAGCGTCTGTGGGCACGCTGGGTCAGACGGACACACACACGCTCCTCTCACACACTTCTGTTACACCTAGAATTTCATATGCTGGTTTCTGAATCCAGTTTCCTTTGTGCGTTTGGTGGATCTGTTTATTGCAGCGCTGGAGTGACGCTGGTCTCCTGTGAGGTGACGACGGCGGTTGTGTTTGTGAGGTGCTTCACCGCCAGCGTCTCATCATCAACACAAGAGCTGAAGCTGGAGGAGCTCTTCACAAAACCCCCGTCTGAACAGCTCTGGAGTACTTGCAGCTATTGACCAATCACGATCATTCTAGACTACTGTTCAAAAGTTTGGGATCAGTATGATTTTTTTAAATTTTTATTTTTTAATTGAAAGTAATCAATAATTCACACATTTATTTAGTATAAATTTAATTGTAATTTAGTATTAAATAGTTAATTTTAATGTAGTATTTAATTTTAATGTTGTATTAAAATATACATTTTGTTAAAAAATATTAATTTTAGTAATATTATTTTGATATCTTTTTAGAATTATAAATCCCTTTTTAAAATAATTTTATAAAGACATTAATAATGTGACAAAAGATTTCTATTTCAAATAAAGGCTGTTCTTTTGAACTATCTGTGAATCCTGAAAAATAAAATGTATGACGGTTTCCATAAAAATATTGTGAAATGTTTTCAACATTGATAATAATCAGAAATGTTTCTTGAGTTCAGCATATTAGAATGATTTCTGAAGATCATGTGACACTGAAGACTGGAGTAATGATGCTGAAAATACAGCTGCGCATCACAGAAATAAATTACAGTTTAACATATACTCACATAGAAAACAGCTGTTTTACACTGTAATAATATTTCAGAATTTTTACTGTATTTTTGATCAAATAAATGCAGCCTCGGTGAGCAGAAGAGCTCTTACTGATCCCAGACTCTTGACCAGTAGTATATTTGTCTAACTAGTCTCAGTGATTTATTCCATCACTCACATCACTCTCTTCTTCTCACACTTTAAAATCACTTACACACTAAACAATATATTTGTAGTTATTTGAACAGCCGTGTTATTTTGGGATCAGCTCACTGGTTTGTTACGGAAATGGCCTGGAATCGTAACGAGAAAGCGTTCAGCAAAGTTGTAGTTGAGCAGCATCATCGCACACGCGTGTGTCTGAAGTGTTGCGTGTACAGTAACACATGATGCTGTGTTTGTGTGGAGCCGGAGCGTCTCTATATGTGTGCCGTTCCTCAGCGTGATCAATTATGCATGAAGATCCAGTTGGGATGTGCGTCCATTAGCATACCTGATGGTGCTTTTCCTCGCGCGTCCTTGACCGCAGCCACAGAGTTTGACTGTTCGTCAATAGCAGGTCACTTTCCCCGGCGCGGCTCGTCTTCTGGCAGGAGCTGGCGTCTTTAAGGTCACCTCCGCTGCCAGCGCTCATAAAACAAACAAACAAGATCCGGGACCTCCGAGATTTCTCTCGCAGACCATTAAAATGCTGGCCGGAGGAGGAACATTTACACACGTGTTTCCCTCTGAGCTTATGGAGCATTATCGGAGCAAGCGATGTGTTTGAGCCGTGAAATAAAGCTTGAGAATGCATGGAGCCGTTTCTGAAAGTTGTGCTTTCCTGAAGAGTTAAACGAAACGCAGCACCATAGTTTGACCCCTATGAATATTAATCGCCTCCCTCGGCTCTATTAAAAATGCATGGGCCGTTGTAGTTGTTGATCAGGTTTTGGATGCCCATGCAAATTGGCCTGTCTTCCTTGTCAGCGGCGCGGATGAATAATGTAGTTGTGTTGTATATTCAGAGACACACCATTGACAGTCAATTAACAAGTTTGATTGGTGTGTGAACTCCTTCTTTTGAACTGTTAATTTTATGTAAATAGTATTCCCCAGATCTCCTCCTGGCAGGGTAACCTGAGCGAGCCTCTTAATAATTGATCGCGCCGCACCCGTTTTTTATTTTTAAATATTATAATAGCCGAGAGGTCTGGTTTTTGATATTCAAATGCACAGATCGCGGGCCGGCGGAGGCGAGAGGGCTTGTGAAGGCCGAGCTGTTAGAAGATCCGATCCCGAAGCTCTGATGCCGCTTGATGGCTCATAACTGGAACGCCAATGCTGATTTGTCGTGGAGGCGCAGACGATCACAAATAACGCTCGCAGGTAAACGATGCGCTGATTGATCGCCGTTTGAAGGCCGCGAGCTTCCGCCCGTCCCGGTAATTTGTAGCGGCCCGGGCGTGAATGAAGATTCATCAAAGCTGACAGGTGAAGCCAGGAGCCGGGAATCATGAGAAAGCCGTATGATTATGGAAATGGAAGTGACTCTTTCCTCCCTGCAGCAAACGCTGTTTGTTGATCTGCTGCTTCCCAAGCTCATCTTGTAAAATGCTGATTTTGTTCAGAGAAGAAGGAGCACAGATGAATTTCCAAACATCATCACGCTTTCTAAGGTTCTGATCCTTCAGTTTAGTTCTGCTGCATTAGAATCAGTTTGGCCGAATGTGTTTGGACTCGATATGCACAGACGAGTTTGTCTCCAACACAAAACAGCAGGAGGTGATGGGAGTTTGCTTTGATGATGTTCTCCAGTGCACTGAACTCTATAGAGCAGCAAACTAACATTCATGCTGGTGATTAATGTGCCAAGGATATTATACTCAACTAAAACTGAAACCACCAAAATAAATTGTTGTTACTTGATATAAAATAAATGTAAACTAAACTAAAATAAATAGCTTATTTCAGATAGTTTCCTATGCAACATTTCTGTTTTTCATTTAGTTACAAAATTCCACCAAGAGTTGGAATTTTGTTACAGAATGAAACATTAGTTACAGAATGAAAAAAAAAATGAATTAAAAACTATAGACACATTTAAGAAAAGCTAACAAAAATGATAAAAACTAAAAACAAACTTGGAAACAGAAAATATAAAAATAAAATTTAATTGGAAACATTTCTTAATTTCATCTAGTTTAACTTAATAAAAATAAAACTGAAGTCGTGGCCTAATGGTTAGAGAGTCGGGCTTGTAACCTGAAGGTCACCGGTTTGATTCTCGCGCCGGCAGGAATTGAAGGTGGGGATTGTGAATAAACAGCACTCTCACCACCTTCAATACCATGACTGAGGTGCCCTTGAGCAAGGCACCGAACCCCTAATTGCTCCCCGGGCGCTGGAGCAATGGCTGCACACTGCTCCGGGTGTGTGTTCACTATTCACTGCTGTGTGTGTGCACTTGGATGGGTTAAACGCAGAGCACCAATTTCAAGTATGGGTCACCATACTTGACAATACGTCACGACTTCCTTCTTTTTTCTGAAATAAAAGGTAAAAATTATAGACATTAAAAAAATGTCAAAAACACAAGGTTACTAAAAGTTGAAAATGGAAAATATGAAATTGGAAACATTTTCATCTAGTTTATCTTGATGTATTAAAATAATTAAACCAACATAAAAATTAATAAAAACTAGAGAAACTTTTTTAAAAAATAATAAAAATGACAAAAACACAACAAAATGACTAAAATTCGAAAACAGCTAATATAAAAATATAGTTGAAAAATAGTTGAAATCATTTCTCATTTTATCTAATTTTAGTTTAAATTTATGTACATAAAAAACCTAAAACTGAAAAAAAAAAAACTATAGACATTTAAAAAATTATAATTAATAATAAAAATGACAAAAACACAACAAAATGACTTAAAAATTTTAAAATAGAAAATGTAAAAAGAAAAACTCTTTTCATTATTAATATTTATAAATATTAATAATAATATTAATATAAATAGAAATATTTTTTGTTTAACATGATATTCCAAAGTAACTAAAACTAAATTTGAAGTAAAAACATTTAGAATGACATAAAAACTACAAAATGACTAAAACTTTAAAGCTTGAAATACTAAATTGTATATATAAACAAAATCAAAGTAAAATGTGAATTAAAATGACAAAAACAACAAAATTACTAAAACTTGAAAATGGAAAATATAAAAACTCAAACTCAAAAAAAAAAAAGTCAAACTACTAACAAAAGCTATAATAGCATGTCAGTGATACTAAAGCAGCACTGAAGTGCACATTATATGATTACACAGTGAAAACAAAATGAAGACTAATCCTGTGCGTATGTACAGCAGATTTTAGAACAAACCCATGTTTACATTCTGAACTCATTTCTAGCTTTCTTACTGCCCACCAACCGCCAGAAATCACCCTTCTGTGACGCTGTAG
This sequence comes from Tor tambroides, assembly GCA_021397915.2. Taxonomy (NCBI): domain Eukaryota; kingdom Metazoa; phylum Chordata; class Actinopteri; order Cypriniformes; family Cyprinidae; genus Tor; species Tor tambroides. The sequence continues at coordinate 5,182 of JAFVLL020009168.1, forward strand.
AGGTCAAGCGGCCGGTGCAGTGCAGACTGGACATGTGTGCTCCGGCCAGGGCTTTAGGGTCGCTCTGGTAATCTGGTTAAATGCAGTATCTGCACATGCATGCTAATTGGCTCTAAAGCTGTGTTTGACAGTATGTACCAATTGATCGAGTCAGCTGTGATCGCAGCAGAGGTCACCGTCCTCGCGCTAAACACTTCACCAGAGCTTCAATTAACACCTGATCACCTGCGGCCCGTTTGATCGGTGGAGACCTGACCTCTCCTGCATATCTGATGGCGCTCGCCTCGTGTATTTTTAGCTGTAGGATTAAGCAGAGTCTTCAGAGGAGAGTTTGTCTGTGGATTCTCAGCTAATTATCAGCTTGTTATGAATGCGTAGGAGCTGCACATTTGCGTGTGCTTTCATCGCTGGTGTGAAACGGGAACTCTAGGTGATAAAATAACAATGAAGGTGTAGCGCGTTAATTGATGCTCTGCTGTTCAAACACAAATGCTTTAATAATGTTAATGAATTGCACCTTTTTTGATGCAAGGCTCTGATATTTGGGTGAAACGATTGCTGTTTTATGATTTATGGCAGTTTCCACCTATAGGCTACAAATTAGGGCTGAAACTTTTTCTTTTACACTAAATGGTTAGTGATTTCAGATGCTGGACCTTCAAGAATGCCTTAGAAAGTCAAACTAAATCATGTCTTTATTAATTGTACAAATGCTTTATAATAAAATTATGAGTATTACACAGAATATTATGTAAGCTATTAGTTTCTGTTTATCTTTTAAAGGTTTTGCATTATTATTTTCTAATAGTGAACAATATGTTCAAATATTAAATAAATGTATCAAAATATAAAAAGGGTTACAGGCTTGCAGATTTATCCTACATGAAGCTGTCATTCAGTAGCAGTTTAATATTCTGGTTTGTAGTTATTGGTTAACTTGTATTTCCAATAAAATGCAGAAAATATTAGCTCAAATATAATTTGGAATATTGCGATTTGTGTTAAAACTGAGAAAATGAAACAAAATATTTGATGTTTCTCAGTAAGTTGCTTTGGATAAAAGCGTCTGCTAAATAAATGTAAAGTTAATGTTAATTCTCACTCATGCTGTAGAAAAAATGATAACAGGACTGCATGCAAAATGTGAGAAATTGCACTATTTTTTATTTATGTACTTACAATAATTTGACAGTCATTTCAAATATGATTATCAAAATTAATCATTTTAATTTTTAGATACAGACAGTAAATTTAAGAACCCTGCACATCTGAAAAAAAAGCAGGCATATAAGAGAACAACTATATGATAAACAGAGCAGATGAAATCCTGTACACTACCCAGAAACATGCAGTATATTTAATGCAGTTTTTTGTTTTGTCATCTAAGAATCAAACATTCAAAAATAAAAACAATAACAGATCAACTTCCCAGAAAACACTAGCTACCATAGAAATAAATACGTAGATTCTTCATTATCGACTGTTTCTATGGACTGCGATACGTAAGCCATCTGCCATTTTTGGAACGGTCTGTGAACCTTTAAGCGCATTGACTGTGCGTGTCTACAACAGCAAGTTATACACTTGTATATCTTTGAATACTCGTTGATAATTAGGGTGAGTGACATCAAGTTGACCGTTTCAAAATGGCGGACGCGTCAACGTATCTGGAGCGGTCGAATAGGGAATCTATACATATCTATGCTAGCTACTATGTAGCAACACACTAGCAACCACCCAGAACACCCTACATAACAGTCTGTCTGTCTAAGAGTCTGTATGGCCTTCAAACTTTGAGATTTTCTAACTTTCTGACTAGGCTTTCTCAAGCCAACATGAAGTTTGTCTTGATTACCTTTTTGTAACAAGTGTATGAATCATGAATAGGTTTTGTTTTTTTTCCCAGTGATGTCCCAGTGTCATGTTTTCTCTCTATTAAAGGAAAGTGAAGTCATCAGTGTGTTGTTTGGATGCTTTTCTAATGTTGAAGTCCTGCCAGAAGCGCTGCTGGCATGAGTCAAGTCTATAATTGTGTTTCAGATGATAGAGGGATTGTTTTAGAAGCACGCTCATGTAGATCTGTGACTCCTCATGGCTAATAATTCTTATTTAGAGAATTCTCATTTATTTTTCATTTTACACTGCTTATCCGGGACTGGTTTGCAGTGGCAGCAGGCTCTAAATAAGGATACTCATTTTCCCTGGCCACATCTCCCAGCTCATCCTGGGGGATCCCAGGCCAAGCGAGAGTGCAAACACAGCTTTCACACTGGTTGTAAAGAGACCGGATAGCGCGTATTAGTGTACCGGGCACACCATACTCCCAGAATGCCCCCCACAAGCAATCACGTCATAGGCTTTCTCCAAATCTACAAAACACATGTGTATTGGATAAGCAAACTCTCATGCCCCCTCTGGTATTCTTGCCAGGGTAAAATGCTAGTCCACTGTTCCTCGTCTGGGATGGAATCTGGAATCGTTCCTCCTCCACTTGAGGTTTGAGAGTGGGTTGAATTCTCCTTTACAGTACTCTGGCATAGACTTTCCCAGGCAACACGCCCTTCGGTCAACTTTTTTGAAAATGGGAACCACCACACCTGTCTGCCAATCACCAGTCACTGACCCAGATTCCCATACGATGTTGAACAAGCAGCCCAAATTCATTCAGGGCCTTCAACATCTTGGGAAGAATGTGACTTCCGCCAGGGAAATGGGCCAGAATTCCCCGAGTCATCCAACCCTGCCTCAACTTGTGAGGGCATGTCCTGCAGGTTTAGGAGATCCACAAAGTGCTTCTTCCGCCTCCAGAATACATCAACAGGCGGGGTCAGCAAGTCCCCGTCCTGACTTAAGCCTGGAATGTACTACACAAGTTTTGTTGAACGCTAGTTGCTGAAAGTCAGAGCCAGTCTGCAGATTTGAGTTGACAGATTCCACAGAAAATCACATAGTGTATAATTGTCACAGACTCCGATTTGTTAGCTTCAGGCCCTGTTTACACTAGTGCATTTCGTTTTAAAATGAAAATGATCCTCATCTACCCTGCGTTTCAGAAACAATCTTCGTCTACACTACACAACCTAAAACGCATGTCACATGACCATTCATGCAGGTACAACCATATATTTGTATAGGTAGATTCCCTTTTATTTAGATGGCGGATGCATCTGTGTGCTTGGAACGGTTGAATGAGGAATCTACCCATACATATCTATGGGTACAACAATGAGCATGCTGTTATTGTTTACACAGTCGTCAAGGATACGCAGTGCAAATGTGGGCCACACCATCGTTTTCAAAAGTTTTGGTCCGTTTACACTGAAACGCAACCACAGAGTTTTCAAACTAAAACGGGGTCTGCAGCGTTTTCAAAAGTCTCCGTTTTCAACCTCGAAAACGCCAGAGTAGTGTAAACGACAGGCGTAACTGTAGCAAAAGTTATGCATTTTAAAACGAAAACACACTAGTGTAAACGGGGCCTCAGACTTTGATTCCATCCAATGGGAGGATATCAAACATGTTTGATATTTTCAGCCGATTTTAGAACACATATTATTTTCATTTGTCATGCGTCTCCTAGCAACAAGGCACACGTTTCTTTTGTTTGAGTTTGTTGTGATGGGAACAACTTTAAAGTCTGGTAGTGTGTGATCCTGAGTCATGTAGTGTATGACGTTCAGTTTTCATCTGTCACTATTTACAAAATCGATAAGTGTATGACGCCTAGTGTTTTAAAAACCTGTTCAGATTTTAAAAGCCATGTAGTGTATTCCAGGCTTTAGAACAGCCTTGACCAGTCTGTGGTTTCTCCGCCTCAGCCGTCTGGTGGTTTGCCAGAACCTTTTTGAGGCCGACCAAAAGTCCTTCTCCATGGCTTGCCCAGTCTCCTCCCAAACTCGAGTTTTTGCTTCCCTGAACACTGTGGCTGCAGTCCGTCTAGCCTGCCGTTACCTGACATCAAATTGGTAGACCTATAAGTCAACCAAACTCAAAAGGCCTCCTTCTTCTGACTGACAGCCTCCCTCACCGCTCTCCCCAAGCATGTTCTTCGGTTGCCACCTTAACAGGCAACCTTCCAGCCACAGCTCACAGCAGCCGGAACAGGGCCCTCTCGGAGTCCATGTCCCCAGCCTTCTCCTAGATGTAAGGAAAAGCTTCTCCGGAGGTGGGAGTTGAAAATCTACTGGACAGGATCCTCAGCCAGACATTCCCAGTTGACCCTCACTATACGGGTTTCCCAGGTCTGCCCAGCAGGCTCCCCCACCATCTTATCCAACTGGTGATCAATTGACAGCTCTGCTCTTGTCTTTACACGAGTGTCCAGAACATATGGCCACAGGTTTGATGAAATGACTGCAAAGTCAATCAGAGACCTTTGGCTAAGGTGGTCTGGTATCAAGTACACTTATGAACCACCTTACGTTCAAACATGGTGTTTGTTATGGTCAATCCATGCTGAGCACATAAGCCCAATAACAAAACACCACTCTGGTTCAGATCAGGTGGTACCCCTTCCAAGATCCCACCTAGGACCTCCAAGAAGTTTGGATACTCTGAACTGTGGTTTGGCACCTAAATGCAGAGCACAGTCAGAGCCTTCCCCTCCACGACACAAAGACACAGTGAGGTTACTCTCTCGTCTACCGGGCAAAAATCCAACACAGTGGTGCTGAGTCGGGGACTTGTGACATGACTCGACTGGGGGGCAGTCGTGGCCTAATGGATAGAGAGTCGGACTTGTAACCCGAAGGTCGCGGGTTCAAGTCTCAGGTCCAGCAGGGATTGTAGGTAGGGGGAGTGAATGTCCAGTGCTCTCTCCACCTTCAATACCACGACTGAGGTGAGACCCTTGAGCAAGGCACCGAACCCCCAACTGCTCCCCGGGCATTGTGTGTTTGTGTGTGTTCACTTCTCATGGGTTAAATGCAGAGCACAAATTCCGAGTATGGGTCACCATACTTGGCCACATGTCACGTCCTTTCCTTGGTTTCCTTCCTACTCGGTACATCTCACCCTGAGCCGCTCCAGAGCAGTCGTCCAAGTGAGGCCAACTATGTCCAGCTGCTAACACCCAACTTCCCTCACTAACTCTGGCTCCTTCACATTCCATGCACCAAAAGCTATTTTCCACAATCAAGGTTCAGTCCACACAACAACGGGCCCTGAGCCCTGCCCTTTGTCTCATAGGGGACTGTGGGAGGATCACTAAGGCCGCATTTACACTGTATGGTTCAAGTGACCCAAATCCGATTTTTTTTTTCCTCCCATGTGGCACAGATCGGAAATGGCCCATGACCATGTAAGCAGGAAAAAAATCACATGGATTCTGATATTCTCAGATCAGTTTCAGGCCTCATTCATATGTGGAAATAAATCAGATATGAATCGGATACGTGCATTTGCGCCTGCCGTGTAAGCGGACAGAACGGATATTCCCCTTTAAATGTGACTCCTACATCATTGAAAAGTGAGTTTTTTTTAAACATTTCACTGTACAGGCATACCTGTAACAAATGAAACATCTCTAGTTGAGTAGCAGAGTATTAATTTGGTTTGTTTGTGTTAAAGAAAAAGCAATCTGACGCTGAAATGTTGCTTTTGAAATCACGCTGAGTGCTCAGTGACGGCGGCTCGTGCACAGACGAGCGCTTCAGTCCCATTCATTCCACTGAAACCACAAAATAAAATGCACACAAACATGTCCCTGCACTTGATATACAATCAAAAATGAACGCATTTGGTTTTAATGAGTAAAAAAACAGAAGATGTGACATGCTTAACAATATCTACCACCTGAGTATTATTCCACTTGCAATCTTTCAGCGGAGCTGTGTACATAATCACTGTCATGAAGAATTTGTAGCCACCTACTATATCATTATTTTGATGTATAGATGTAACTATTGCATTAAAAACGTTTCTATCTGAATTCCATGTCAATAAATTAAACTCAGTGTACTATTGAAATTGATTTGTGATGTCATATATGCTATTTTTTGTTAGTTTCACCATGTGCAGTGTAAAATGCACACACCAGATGCGGATCACTTTTAAAAGAAATGTAAGCACATCATCCAAAAAATCGGATATTGTCACAAAATCGGAATTGCAGTGTAAATGCGGCCTAATTGTCTGGGCTCTCACCTCGGACCATTTCCCTAGGGAGACCCTCCCAGGAGCTTAAGCTCCAGACAACACAGCTCCCAGGGTCACTCAAACCCCTCCACCACGTTAAGGTGGGGGTGGGGGGGGTATTTATTTACTTACTGTTAGGGCTGCACGATTAATCGAATGTGATTTTCATGCGCAGCTTGTAAGTAGAGCATGGTTCTGTGATCAGTAGTAAATCTCCATCCATTATACATGACTCAAACTCACCATGCTTTCAGATGGAGCAGCATTTACTACACAGAGCCGTAGTTCACTGACAAGCTGCGCAACACAGCTTTCATAATCGCAGATCAGTTTAATCATGCAATTATGAAATCGATCTGCGATTATGAAAGCTCTTTTGTACAGCATGTCAGTGAACTACGGCTCTGTGTAGTAAATGCTGCTCCATCTGACAGCATGGCAAATTTGAGTCGTTTATAACATGCATTTGAAAGAGCAACAAACATCTTTCCAAACATGCGAAGCATTTATGAACCTCTTGGCTGACAAAATACCACATTTAATTACATGTTTTTACTCAAAACTCACTTAGCAGTGCATTATAAATATAGCATTGCATTATAAATATACTTTATTATAATGAAAATTATAATAAGAACTCAAATAAACCGTATGTTGTCGTATGAATGCCATTTCGCGATGACGTCAATGCGTAATCACGACGCAAAATTGTCACAACATCAAATCTCAGCAAAAAATATATATTCTATATATGTTAATTTAGATTTAGTTTATTTATGCTACACTCAAAGTCTGTAAAAACAGGGCACAATCTACTATGTTAATATGAAAGAATTTTACGTATTGTTTTTTTTACCTGCATTTTAAATTACGCATTGTGTTTTCAGGTTACAGAGTTACAATGGGTAATGGATAATGTCCTGGAAAATTACTAGTGTCTTTTCCATTTTTCTTTCGGTGTACTAACTGATCAATAATCGCAGGGACAAGCTACTACTAAAGTGTATCATAAATGAACAATTATTAAATTATTATTATTATTATTAAATTCAACAATTGCAAATAGCAGCTAACTCAATTCACGTGATGTGTATACTGCTAGGCATCTTTGGTTTCCTCTTTTTGTGTAATTTGGATGGAAAATGTGTGAAAATGTGTCGCTTATCAAAAGTTGCTGAAAGTTGCCAATTAAATTTTAAAAATTGCTAAATTTGTTGCTAGGTGCTTTTGGAAGAAAAAGTTGCTAGGATAGTCTAAAACGTTGCAAAATTTAGCAACAAAATTACTAAGTTGGCAACACTGGCACGAGAGCGTCCTCTGGCCTTTGGATGGAGATTTACTACTGATCACAGAACTGTGCTCCACTGACAAACTGCACATGAAAATCGCAGCTTTTGCCTAATGGAGAATGCGATTTAATTTTCGATTAATCGTGCAGCCCTACTTACTGTTTTTTAATATCAATTTAATATTTTTCAAATTAATTAAATAAGTAATTTACATTAATTAACTGATTAACAATGTTCATTAAGGTGTTGTGTGTCTCCTGTAATTGAATGTTTGAATGGTTTATCTCTGAGTTGTTGTGTGTGCAGATCTAACATGCGGTTTAACTCATTGTGTCTCAGGTGCGGGATGCGGTGTTCTGCGCGGGACAGATCGCTCTGGTGCCCTGCTCCATGCAGCTGGTGAAGGGGCCGGTGGCTCTCCAGGCTCGGCTCTGCTTCAGTCACATGGAGAAGGTACTGCGTGCGATGGACTCCAGACTCACGCTGGCTCACGTGCTGCAGGCGCACATTTACATCACCCGCCGTGAACACGCCGCGGCCGTCACCGAGGCCTGGAACACAAAACTACAGAACATCCAGGTGAGTCAGCCCATAAACTCTATAAAAAGTGGCCAGTGTTGAGACATTTTCATAGAGGCCCACAGTGGAAGCTCATTGGGCCAACATCATGCTCCACAAACCTGTATATTACACATGAAATATCTTCTGACTGGCTGTGATTGGGTCAGTCTTCTGACTGCGGATCTCACTCAGGTGAACTACTGACCTACTGTCCCCAGCATACTCAACAACAGTTTTCTTTTTTTTCCTGAGTTTTTTGTCAACAGGAAATGTTTTTGGAAAAGGTGCATAATAATACTGTATGACATAAAAAAAAACAAAAAAAAAAAACATTTAAATATTTATTTTTTATGCAATATATGATACTTTATGATAATATTTGATACTAAAAATGCATGAATACAGTATGGAAAATAGGAATACTGCATAGAAAATAATTATTAAAAAGCTAAAAAGCTTTTTTTTTTTTTTTTTTGCGAAACAATCCTTTAGTGATGAACTATTCAAGCAAAAACATGAATATCTTTGTCAGTGATTTTGTCTTGTTTTCCAGTAAAAAAAAATATCTAAACATCCTTAAATCATGATACATTTGCTTGAGATGCATATTGAAAATATGAAGTCTAGTTTTTTTTTTTTAATTGAATAAAAATGTGTTTATGATTATAACAACACTATATATTTGTCAGTGGGGTTGAAAACTTATTTTGCCTTTGAATTAAGTTGATTTTTCTGAGCCCATTGGCAGATATTTTTTCTTTACATCTTGAGACCCTATTGATGTGTTATGTTTTCAATTTAACTTCTTCCTTAAATTTTCTTTACTTGGTCTTAACAGGATCTTAAAACCCTTAAATTTACCTTCATAAACCTGCAGAAATCCTGCTTTTACAAACCAGAGAGCTTTTATTTTGGTGGGAAAACACATGAAACCCTTCTCTAACCTTCTCTAGAATCTCCAGATTTATAAACAGTTCTTATCACACGTGTGTGAAGACAGTTAGTGCATGTTGTGTTTTTAAGTGCATTGTCTACCATTCATTCTTAAGTAGGGCCACAACGATTCCTCGATTCTGTTCGAGTATTAAATTTTTAAAAATCCTCGATTGCATTTTGCCCGTGTCGAGTAATCGACAAAATACTGGAAGTGGCGCATTCCACATATTAAACCCATTTAAAAATCATAATAAAGCATAATGCTATTAAGAATTCACAAACGCTACTATTCAATTAAATGAATATATGCGATGCAGGTTTAATATATGTGCTTTAATTATTTACGTGCGTGTAGGTTACGTGCATGCATCTCAGAGCGGCTCCGTTCACAGTAAATGCTGCTCCGCACAAACTGTTATCGTTTACATGTGTGGAGCGTCTCAAACTCCATCTCTGCATGTTGTTGTGAGTTTGGGTTTATTATAAAGTTCATCTGGGAACACAGCGTGCACCATTTCATCAGATTTGTAAGGTAAATCATTTATAAACCTAAGCAAACGCAGGAAAACACATTATCTTTCGCAATATGCTAACTGTTCATCGAGATTTCAAAATAAAAGTTTAAACCCTAGCTCTGAGTTTACACATTTTGATGTCCACATATTCAAGAAACTACAGTATCTGTAGCTTTTCTGTCATAAAGAAATGGCCATATATTAAAGAATAAGTGGACATTTTAATTAAATGTTGTTGAGTCAATATTAAACACGGATTAGGTCCTGCAGTAAAGTGTAAAAATAATTGTCAGGCCGTTGGTGTCCTCTGCAGTCATTTTTTATAATGTGCAATGTACTTTAGCTCTATTGTTTATAATACATTATGTATTTTAACAGTTTTGTTCTATAAAACCATATGACTACTTGCTTTTGACACTTTATTTGAATTAATTATTATTGCCTCATTGCTATTATATTTTAAGTCATTTTAAAGGCTATTGTTCACTTAGGTCTATTTGTATTTCTGCTAAAAAATGATCTGATTATTCAATTACTCGATTACCGAAATAATAGTTAGTGACAGCCCTATTCTTAAGTGACAAATGTTACATATGTTTTACGAAACTGTGAGACCTCAGCCGTGGTGCTGCTTGATGCCAAACGAGATCTGATGTGATGAAGCTCACACACTTCATCAGATCCTGGTTCCTGTCAGACTGATGTAAACCAGAGCAAAGACTGGCGTTCAGCAGATCCGTCAGACGGTGTGTGAAGTGTGTCGTCTGAGCCCAAGACTAATATTATCTTAATCCTTTTATTAACGTGTTTGCTTTGTGATAGTTGTAATTATTTTCTCTTGCTGTCTGTATTGTTTCATTATTTTATGTTTACTTAAGAGACCCCGATTAGGGAAAAGCAATTAATCCCAGAGACCTCCGGACCCTTCATGAATCTGACATTTAAATGCAAATGAAGGCTGTCCCTGGTGAAATGGGCTCTAAAGTGTTGCTGTGTTAAACGCGAGCCGATCTGGAGCTGCTGAGAGCTTATGGAAGCTTGATGTTGTGAGAACGGTGCGTGCCTTTAATGATATGGACAGATGTCTTCCTCAGAGCCCCTGATTCACTCCTCTGAACCCTGGGAGTGACTGCGTCGTATGGCTCACGAGATCTGTTCCAGACGCTCTTATTGATCAGCTCACAATCATGACGATTATTGGGAGTTCAGATATCATAAACCAACTCCTGTTCAGATACATGCAGTAAATGTACAATTGTGTTGTTATGGTGTGATAATGCTCACCACGGCTGCATTTATTTGGCAGTGAAATATTATTACAATTTAAAGCAACTGTTGTCTATGTGAATATATTGTACAAGGTAGTTTATTCCTGTGATCAAAACTGAATTTTCAACAGCCATTACTCATTACTCATTACAAAAATGAGGGTAAAGACATGTATGATCTTGCAAAAGATTTCTGTTGCAAATAAATGATGCTCTTTTGAGCTTCTTATTCATCAAAGAATCCTGAAAAATAAAATGTATCACAATTTCCACAAAACATTTATGACGTTTTCTGCACAAATATTTTAAAGAAGTCTCTTCTGCTCACCAAGGCTGCATTTATTTGATCAAAAATACAACTAAAAATTCTTAAATATTGTTACAATCTAAAACAGCCGTTTTCTATGTGAGTATATGTTAAACTGTAATTTATTTCTGGGATGCAGCGCTGTATTTTCAGCATCATTACTCCAGTCTTCAGTGTCACATGATCTTCAGAAATCATTCTAATATGCTGATTTGCTGCTCAACAAACATTTCTGATTATTAGCAATGTTGAAAACAGTTAAAAACCGTGATATATTTTATTTTTCAGGATTCACAGATGAATAGAAAGTTCAAAAGAACAGCATTTATTTGAAACATAAATCTTTTCTAATATTACAAATGTCTTTACTGTCACTTTTGATCAATTCTTTGATGAGTAAATGTATTGTACACATGCACAATAACAATGAAAATCCAGTGAGATTAATGTGAATTACAAATGGTAACTTTTTCTAAAATCCAGAAACTCTGAGAAGGGGTTTTTCATTTAAAGTAACTGTGATGAGAATTTAGTGGTTTTATGTGCTGAAAATGTGATAAACCATCACAATGCAAAAAATCATAATGATCCTAGAAAGGGCTGAAATGTGAGCTCATCAGATGGAGCCGTTGAGCAGAGGTGATTGATGCGAGTCTCGTCTGTGTGTTGGCGTCAGTGCATGTGTGAGATTATCCGATCGGCTCCGTTTGATCCCGTGCTCGCCGTGGACGGGCTTTTCCCCGCGGTGAGGATTTCACACGACACCGGCACTCATTTCAGCCGAATGTCATGAGAATATATCCATGCAACAAAAGAGACACTGATTAAAACCAGCATACAGGCAAATACTCAAGACAGAGAGACCAAAGTTTAAGCATCAGTTATATTGATGAGCCACTTATCTGAATCCTGGCAGGACCTTGGGCTTCAGTGTTTCACATGTGAAGAGCTGTTTTGCTTCACATTATGATCTGATGTGTGTATTCAACACGTGACTAAACTAATCACACGCAGAATCGCAGATGACTGACGCGCTGTCAGAAGTGATGTCTCATGAAAGTTTGCACACCTGAACTGCAGTTACTTTAAAGGGGTCATGAACTGAGAAACCAAAATTCCCTTTAGAGTTCATTGTACTATAAAACATCCTTACATCCTGTAAGTTTCAGAACTCAAAACTTTGTTGTTAGTCTAAAAATAGCTTATATTGAAAGCAGTTTGTCAAAACGACAGCTTGTGGAATGTTCTACTCTATGATGTAATAGTGTGGATAAGCACCGCCTCCACAGAAGATGATCAACATCACTGCCTGTTTAGCCCCGCCCACAGATTCTACAGCACTGCCTGTTTAGCCTCACCCACTGTTTCTACAGCACTGACATGACTGCCTGTTTAGCCCCGCCCACAGATTCTACAGCACTGA
>JAFVLL020009169.1:0-94960 GCA_021397915.2 Tor tambroides
TTCTGTACATGGAAATGACATACCGTGAGCCTCAAACACCATTGTTTCCTCCTTCTTATGTAAATCTCGTGAATGCAAAAGACCACTGAAAAATAAGCGAATCAGAACATAACACCGACTGTGACGTCATAGTCGGGATCACTAATAGTTACGCCCCCAACATTTGCATATACCTGCTCATGTTCTAGGCCAGCCGCCAACCGAACCATCAGAAGTTCTGCAGTGAAGAACAGTTCAGTATTGTGAAGAAACAAGCGAGGACAACAGCGAAAATGGCAGCTCATGGAAATAAATGTTATGTTCCAGGCTGTGCAGGGGGTGTGAAGTGCAGGGATGGGTTGGTGTCTGTATTCAGAAAAGCACGGAATGCAAATAACGCGTTCTAATAAAATAACGCGAGCCACTAAAGGGACTTGGTTAGCTCCTTGCTAGCGGTAGCCTGTTCCATTACAGTACATAAGATTTCACTTACCACATAAACAGAGTAAGGAGAGATGACTGAGGATGATGGCGAATGATTTACAGATCCTGAGCACCACTGACAAGCATCTGATCTTGTAAAATGTGTAGTAAGTACTGCCGCTCCATAGTATAAACAGAGTACATGCCATCGCGAATCTCGAAAGTGAAAGTGGAACTAAAAAGCGATTGTGCAAAAGCGATTGTCCTAACCCTATGCCCAGCATATTAATAGCGGCTCCCTGATGCCCACATTTTATTTACAGTATAATTACCCAACACTATAACTGCGCGAGAAAGTATCGAAATATATATTTTCCCTGTGTTTCCTTCCTGCTGTGTGAGCTACTGAAATGAGCTTCACTGTGAAACAGCCAATCAGAGCAGAGCTCAACATTATTATTCATGACCCTTCGGAATAAGGTAATAACAGACCACTTCATTCTAAGGAGAAATCCTAGGGTTGTAAATGGACATGTAAAATCATTTCTGGAGGATTTTTGCCCTCACCTAAGCCACATACCTTATATGTAGATATCAGAGAACGATTTAAAATATTGTATCAATGCATTCTATGGCACCTTTAAAAAACAGAGTTTACAGCAACGGGACTAAATTAGGATGGTTTCTGAGAAATATACCAATTAAAAATCTCCCAGGTGAGCATTCATCCTGCTGTGCTCACAAGAACATTTAAGAATGTAATAATAAAAATCTTGTAAGGTAAGAACATTTGCTGTTCTTACCTTACAAGGGCTGATCCTCACTAATTAGTTTCTTTTCCTAATTAGTTCAAATAGTAGGTGTTTATTTTATATTTAAACAAACTGAGGGTCAGCAATTGCTGCGTGAATAATGAGGCTGGATGGAATATGGGGGAGAGAGAATGATTACAAAATACACCAGAGCTGCATTTATGATAGGACTTAAGTTTACTGCTTTTGTGTCCGAACCCAGAAGATGCACTTTGTTAAGCAGTTTCATAAATTATACATGTAAATGAGTCAGAAGATTTTCAGTTTCCTTGTGAACAGATGGTATTTTTGTAATGCTGAATGCTATGAAAGTAGACACATGTTTTTAGCCACACATGCACATCGTGTTGCCTAGACAAAGGGATGTCAAAATAACTTAATGGTCTTGCCATAATTACTATGTGTTTTCTTGTTCTTAAGAGTGGGGTCTTTGATTTTATGAAAGTAAATTACTTTCTCCCTTGCCAGTTCCTTGAGGTCCTCTGATATTGGTCTTTTTTCTTACTTTTAGTCATAGTCCTCATTTTTTCTTACTTTCAATAGACATCTAAAAGCTCTGTTCAATGAGCTCTTCACAAAATCTCCTTTCAAAATGATGGTTTTGTGTGTAATATGTTTTTTCACCTGGCATCTCAATGTGATCTTGTGAGTATTCATATATCTTTTAGGTAAAATGTGCTTTACACATGTAAGACTTGAAGAACCTCAGACACTTGATATGGACAATATACACACAGTGTATTAACATACAGACATTCATTTCAACATCTCACTGAGAGAAGATGCGAGAAAAGTCTCTTCTCACCTATCCTTTTCATTCACTTCCTTCCCTTCACTCAGCTCAGTCAACAGCATAATATAATGTTCTACAAGAATGCAAGTGATGTTTGGTATCATTTGAATTGTCTCCATACATCTGGTACAATGGTCTCAACCTTGCAAGAAGAAGACTAAAAGGTAATACAGATCCTAAGAGTTTAGAGATAATATTACTGTAGAGAGTGTGTCATTTCCCAGTGCCTTTCATGCAAATTACCATCTTTTCCCAAAAGGTGTAAACTCTACTTGATCAATGCAAATTCCAATTGTTAGTTCCTGGTCTGAAGTATTTAAGGAAATCTCATAAGATCAGTGCGATTCTGTCACCAGACGAGCCTGTAGTGTGGAGTGTGTCCACAAACTCCATACTATGGATTTTTTTACTATGGTACTATGTTATTCACCTTTTACTTTTAGATTTATCTTTGAGGATTTGATGTCTTGCATTGATTTGATATCTCTGAGTTGACTATGTAATTAGCATAATACATATTTACCTGACTGATAATAAATTGTTACATTTAATTTTATTCTGATTTACTCTGAAATTATTTTCTTAAAGCTACAGTCTGTAAGTTTTGCCTCTTTGTCGCCATCTATGTTTGAAAACCTGGAATTGCAGTTACTTGCGGAATTATCTTGCTTGCGTGGGGTTGTACTCTGGCACAGCTCTGGCGCGGATGAATCTAATGTTTCGAGGTGAATGAATAGCTGTCAGTCACTGCACCGGTGTGGATACTAGCTGTACTTGGCAATCACAGATTAGTCTACGGCTTGGAATATATGACCCAAATAAGAATTTTCACCGGATATTGTCATCTGAACAAGTTACAAGTCAGTCACGTTTGTTCTGACAAACTGAGGAAAGAAAGCATTACCATAAATCGCGCTACCAATGATGATTTAATCTAAAGATCGGTTAGCTCATATCACATCAAAACGTGCAAATTATTATTATTTTTATACTTTATTCTCAAATTAACAACATCAGCATTGTGTGACTATGAGTATAGTGTGTATTAGCATGTAGATTTCAATTTCTGTAGTTTAATCTAATTGTCATACCATTCGAATTTCATTTTAAGAAATTCTTTTAACCCAAAAAGCAAACTATGCTCTCTTCGAACTGGTTAAAGTACAAATCTTCTACAAATCTAAAAAATGTAAACTCAGGCTATCTGTAATCAGAAGAAAATTTACAACTGGAATATAATTTCATTTCATTCACATGTGTTTCATAAACACATAATAAAAAATAAAAATAAAAAAATATAATACTTTCTGGATTACAATTCGCCATCAAAACCATACATTTAATTATTCTAGCTGCGGTGAGAAAAGGCTATAAATGCTGCGCCACCTGCAGGATGCGCACGTGCTATAGCCTACTAGCCGGGGCAACTGCTTTATGTTTACAGACGTGACGTAATGACGCAGTGCCATGCTCGAATTTCCTGCGAAAACCTACCTGTACCACTCAAATTAGAAAACCGTTATGAATCGGGCTAAAATAAGGGGATAGTTTTGAACACTGGCTGGTTATGTACTTGCTCAAATATTTATTTCGGATCATTTTTAACCAAAAAATGTTATGGACTGCAGCTTTAAGTAGATTAAGTGAAGGCAGGTTAGGGTTAGTTGTTAGGGTTAGTTGTTGTCTTATTCAAGTTGCTATATAGTTAGATTAACTATAGGGGGCTAGATAAAAACAACATTAGCTTTAGTATTAGCTTATTTCATAGTGCTAGCCATAACCTCTGATTATAGTCTGAGCTTTAACCAAGTTGTACAGGTGACTGTAGGGGGCTAAACAGAACCACTATTTAAAAAAAAAAAAAAAAAAACATGAGGCAGTCTATTAAGTAGTAGTCCTAACCTCTGACTATGATCAGACAGGAGAGTTTGCGATCGTGAGGTCCCTGTGCACCGGCCGGCACGAGAAACTTTGAGCAACATAGATTCCTAATGAACATGTAAAATTTAAAGTAAAGAGTTAATTAGAAATGGACAAACAACCAATTTGTATTTAAACCTACATTCGAGGTCATAATAAAATGGAGTCAGGTTACAATTTCTTTTAAATTAAATAACTTTGTCCACCGAAAAGACCAAAAACACAGGAAACCTTCAGCCACCAATGGACACTTCCGTTGGGCCAATTGTAGAATACACATGTAAAATCATCATCCACTGGAACGCCAATCTCTTGTGAATGTGTATACAACAGTTAGCGAGAGATTTCAGTTTATAAAGTTTTAAACATGGTTATTTTTCTTCTACAAATGCATCGATTCCCTTCAAGAGGCCTTTATTAACCCCCTGGGGCCATGTGGAGCACTTTTTATGATGGATGAATGCACTTTATTGGACTTCTACTGGACTATTGAATATCAACAGCCATTCACTGCCATTATAAAGCTTGAAAGAGCCAGGACATTTTTTAAAATAACTCCTTATTCGTCTGAAAGAAGAATGTCATATACACCTAGAATGGCTTGAGTGTGAGTAAATCATGGGGTAATTTTCAATTTTGTGTGAACTATTCCTTTAAGGCATCTATAGAACTATATATTTATGATACAAAGTATAAATATTTTATGTTTCTATAGCTGTAAATATGTAATACTGCTTATGTTTTAGATGCTGCCAGTACATACATGTTGTATGTTTCAGCATCTACCTCAATGCACAAAAAGTGTTTTATACCTGTAAATGGTATGTATGAATGTCTACAGTTAAACAATGAGACCAGGTTGGCTATCTATGCTTTATGTTTGTGATGTCTTTATTTTAGGAAAATGCCCTTAGGATATAGAAAGGAGTTAAATAAATAAAACATCTTAGTCTATATACTTTATACACTGAGTACACTTTATACACTTTATACATAGTGTGTATGTGTGAGCATATGTACAGTACATGTTTGTATGCTGTTCTTACCTTCTGACTCGGTTAAGTGTATCCTGTTTATCCTCACTCTGTAGCACTTCCATCCAGTCCTCATATAAGTCACAGCACAAAACACCACCAGGCAGTTTGCGTAAAAATTCCTAGACACACACACACACACACACACACACACACACACAAAATTTAATTAAAAAAATAAAAAGCCCATTCAAAGAAATTTTAAGATATAGGGCACAGAGGAAATTCTTATGTTCAAGCCACTAATTATGAGAATTTAGACTGAGAATGTAGAATTGTGAATGTAGATGAGGAATACTTTGTGTGAATTTTTATTCAGAGCATATCAATGTTGAATTAAAATGATTGTGTTCTTACTGTAATTAGAGATGCAGAGACGAAAACTGATTGTTCATGCAGTGAAATACTTTGCCCAGCATTCATTCGCTCCTTCAGGATCCTACAGTTTTTGGCATTTGCTGAACGACGGAAGATTCCACAGGTCTCTGGACCCTCACTGAACAGCAGATACAGCAGGTCCTGTGTGTGCGCCCACACACACACACACACACACACACACACACACAATAGTTAATCAAAGCCAGGGGTTCCCAAAGTTTTTAGTCAGCCAAACACCTTTCACATAAACATTTACTCAGAGTACCCCCTGAGAGATTTAATATATATTTATTAGTGGTGTCAAAATTAGCGCGCTAATGCATGCGATTAATTTTTTCTGATTAAGGCGTTAAAAATATTTAACGCAATTAACGCAGGGGCGGGGCTAGGGTTGGCCACTCCATTCAACTGCTGCCTCTGTCTCTTTTTTCTTGAAAAGGATTGCGTTTATTTAGATGCAGAACGTCTTTATGACCACATCAAACGGGAGACGTTTCAGACACGCTCTAACTTCGCCTCCGCGCCAGGCGCGAGTCAAATGAGCGCGGGAAAGATACTGTGCTGGTAGCACGCTCTTCAAATACACGCACGCTGTAGCCCGTATCATTTCATATCAAACAGCGAAAGAAACTACGTGCATGCAATATCCTAGTTATGCCGTCAGTTAAGGCATGAAGTTACCAAAAAGGCGATTAAAGCTGCCTTAAAACTGCGTGCATGCATGTAATATGTTATATATGCGTCACATTTAAGAACATGTCTCTGAAATGGTTTTAAAAACTGTCCTGAGGCACCCCAGCACTGTCTCCCTCATCTAAAATACCCATTCAACTCGCTCGCTCATTAGTAGAGACTTTAAGACCTGAAGTGGGTCAGAAAAAGTAAAGAGAGTTGTGAGAAAATAAGATGCATGTCAGATCTGCGTCATGTTCAACAGGCAGCTCTAAAAGCAATAGCATGCAAATTAGCTAATAACCAGCTGCTGTGATGTCTATTAATCCAAAAACAAAAGAAAAAGAGGAAAATGAATAACTTTTATAGCTTTAAGGGGTTCATGTATTTAAATTAGAATTTAGTGTTTGGTAAGTATTCATTTTCTGTATATTTCTGCTGAAGGCCACAGGTAGGTAAATATGTAATTTATTATAATAGGTTCATGTGATTATTCTTTTAAGTTCACTTAAATTAGAAGTTAAGTCTAATAAATGTTAAAATTGATAGCTCTCAGTTATACTGTAATGCTGTCTGGCTACAGTCAATGGTTAAATATTCATAGGAAAAAACAATTTTATAGAGACATCAGTAGTATTGATATCAGTGATGCTGGCCTTCAATCATAAAAAAGATGCCATTAAAGAAATATTAAAAATATACTGTCTTTATGTTTGTACATTGTACATTTGAAGATTGAATGCGAAATTATTGCAATATAAAAGTATATTTAAAAACTTTAATGTTAGGTGGAATTAATCGCAATTAATCGCGATTAATTTTAGAAAAATGTGCGATTAATTAGTTAATTTTTTTTAATCGATTGACAGCACTAATATTTATACATATATATTAGGGCTGTCAGTCTTTATACATATATATTAGGGCTGTTTTGTTCATGCAGTGAAAGTCACTGGTAACCAAAACAGCATTGTTAAGCAATATCAGACATGAGCGCTGTTTATGTCCAATTTTCATGTCCGCTTGTATGTCCGCTTATCATGTGATTTAAATATGAGACAAAAACTCATACAGGGGCATTTTGCCCCAATATCTTGAATTTTAGGACCATTTGGAGCCATTGCCTTGCATCATATTTGTCAACAGTCAACTGTATGAAATGTAAGATGACATACAGGTCTCAGGGTGGGGCCAGTCCGATAATGGCGTTAAAATATTTTGTGTTATTTTTCATAAATAATTAATTAAGCGAAAGTGGTAAACTGACGGCCCTAATATATATACAGGTCCTTTTCAAAAAATTAGCATATTGTGATAAAGTTCATTATTTTCTGTAATGTACTGATAAACATTAGACTTTCATATATTTTAGATTCATTACACACAATCAAAGTAGTTCGTTTCTCTTTATTTGTTTTAATATTGATGATTTTGGCATACAGCTCATGAAAACCCAAAATTCCCTATCTCAAAAATTAGCATATTTCATCCACCAGTCAAAAGAAAAGTGTTTTTAATACAAAAGTCAACTCTTCAAATAATTATGTTCAGTTATGCACTAATACTTGGTCGGGAATCCTTGCAGAAATGACTGCTTCCACGCGGCGTGGCATGAGGCACCGTCTGTGGCACTGCTGAGGTGTTGTGGAGGCCCAGGATGTTTCGATAGCGGCCTTAAGCTCATCCAGAGTGTTGGGTCTTGCTGCCTCTCAACTTTCGCGTCTACAGATTCTCTATGGGTTCAGGTCAGGAGAGTTGGCAGAAGCACTGAGCACAGTAATACTATGGTCAGTAAACCATTTACCAGTGGTTTTGGCACTGTGAGCAGGTGCCAGGTCGCTGAAAATGAAATCTTCATCTCCATAAAGCTGCTAGCTGCATTGACCCTGCCCTTGATAAAGACAGGACCAACACCAGCAGCTGACATGGCACCCCAGACCATCACTGACTGTGGGTACTAACACTGGACTTCAGGCATTTTGGCATTTCCCTCTCCCCCAGTCTTCTCCAGACTCTGGCACCTTGATTTCCGAATGCAAAATTTGCTTTCATCCGAAAAAGTTATTTCCTTGACCACTGAGCAACAGTCCAGTGCTGCTTCTGTAGCCCAGGTCAGGCGTTTCACGCTGTTTCTGTCTGAAAAGTGGCTTGACCTGGGGAATGCGGCACCTGTAGCCCATTTCCTGCACACGCCTGTACACGGTGGTTCTGGATGTTTCTACTCCAGACTCAGTCCACTGCTTCCGCAGGTCCCCCAAGGTCTGGAATCGGTCTCTCCACAATCTTCTCAGGGTCCGGTCACCTCTTCTCACAGCAGCGTTTTCTGCCACACTTTTTCCTTCCACAGACTTCCTCACTGAGGCCTTTGACACAGCACTCTGGGAACAGCCTATTGTTCACAATGCTTCTGTGTCTTACCCTGCTTGAGGTGTCAATGATACCTTCCTGGACAGCAGTCAGGTCTGGCAGTCTTACCCATGATTGCGGCTTTGAGTAATGAACCAGGCTGGGAGTTTTTAAAAGCCTCAGGAATCTTGCAGGTGTTTAGAGTTAATTAGTTGATTCAGATGATTAGGTTAATAGCCTGCTTAGAGAACCTTTTTCAAGAAATATGCTAATTTTTGAGATAGGAATTTTGGGGTTTTCATGAGCTGTATGCCAAAATCATCAATATTAAAACAAATAAAAAAGGCTTGAACTACTTCAGTTGTGTGTAATGAATCTAAAATATATGAAAGTCTAATGTTTATCAGTACATTACAGAAAATAATGAACTTTATCACAATATGCTAATTTTTTGAAAAGGACCTGTATATATATATATATATATATATATATAGAGCGAGAGAGAGAGAAAGAGAGAGAGAGAGAGAGAGAGAGAGAGATATTAGATATTAAAAAAGATACTTTTTAAAATATTAACAGTTTTTGTAACAGTTTTGATCATTTTAAAATGACGTATTTTATGATTTAATTAATTATTACCTTTTCATTAATTCACAAACCCTCTGGGTTGGAAAACACTGTCCTAAGCTAATGACAGACAGATGATCAACCTGACCTTACTTGACCATGAAACGAATGACAATTTAAATGTTTAATTGTATTAATGACTTATGATGTAACCTCCATAATTGGGTCTCTGTCTCAGCGATAAGCCATTAAGGATTTGACCCCATCTTGAAAGGGCCATAAAATGGTAAAAGCTTAATATACCTGCAGTATGAAGCCATTAAGCGCCTAAATATCTAACTTCTTACAATATGCTCTTACATTTGCAGCTGATAATATATACGTTTTATAGCTACAATATTCATGGTGGTCATTATGAGCGAATCAGTAGCAAAATTGTTTAAATTGAAAAGGACTAAAACAGGGTAAACAATTACATTATTTTTTATTTAAACAACACCTTGTAAGACAACTAAAAAATTGCATTGACCAACACTGCCATGGGAAATCCCAGTTGAAAGTTGATAGAAACAGTTGAAAGCATACCGTGACAAAAGTATTGTTTTACTCAGAGGACATTCAAACTACTTTTTCATTATGAATATGAGATTGACCTGAAAAATAAATGTTGTATCCAATACAGGTAATCAAACTCACTCAGTCGATATCTCTCTCTACTCTACATAATACATTTAGCATATAACTTACAGCATATAGCTTTAAATATAATACACTTTTTGCACATAATACTTTTAAATTCAATGAAAGAACTCCACATTCCTCCATTACTAGTTCTAAGATGACGTTTTCTAATAAGTATCGGAAGCTTGTTAAACTCTCAACTTGAGATATGAATCCGTGTCAGAAGGAAGTAGTTCCACACACAAGATACTCTGTTCTCATTTCTTGTTTAGCTACACACTTGTGCAGTCGAACTGTTGTATAAAAGCAATATCATGTTGGGTTTTATTGTCCATGAGCACACATCGTTCATGGTGACTAAACCTCTGGCTCAGTGAAAGAGCCATGAATGATGCTCGTAAATAATAAAACCCAGCATGACAATATATAGTGAAATATAAAGATCCAGAGCCAGTGATATCCTTACCATTATTGGTTTAGGCAGGTTTCCATCAAGACAAATGGAGGAAAGTGACTGGCCAAATAGCTTGTGCGAGGCAGTTTGTGGGTCAGACTGGCCATCGGATTGGTTAAAGTGTCCCCTCCTCAGAGCCCAATCAATCAGAGACCTTTTTCTTTTATGTTTCAGCAAAGCACCTGTCAATGAAACAAAACAGACCAATCAGACTTAGGCAGTTTCATTATGTGGAGGAGCTAATGTTCTTCTGATCCCAGTTTTGACGAACAATAGTTGCATCTGCTTTATTTTATGTTTGAGTAAAAAAAAGACAAGGAAAATTGCACTCTTTTTTTGCACCCTCAAGTAAAGGATTCCTCTCAGCATTTCAGTGTCACCTAGGGTTATCAAGTGTCTTACGTCTCATCTAGAACTAGTCTGATCACATGCTTTGATGTCCTTAATTGTCCTGTAGTGTAATGGTGTCTGTAGAGGGATAAGGAGGGCATGAGTGAGCCACTCTCAAGCGTAGAAGATATCAGAATAGGCTGCATTCTGTGTGATTACACTAAATGCTCCTCTTAAAGCTCTTTGTTTAGTTCAGAATGAAAGGCCTCTATTACTAATAACTGACCCCTGCTGGCACCATTATGAACAATCAAGTATAATATGATGAGATGTGAGAGAATCCAAATAGCTTATTGGTAGTATCAGAGGTAATATAATAAGCATTATTTACTTCATTTAGTGCTGGAAAATGTATAACTAAATTAAATGTTAACTGTTCTATTTGTTGATGTCCTCCTCTTGTCTTCACAATTGTTGTGTCCTGAAAATTAGTCAAAAAAAAAAAAATGGTAAATTTAATTTTAAAAGTTCTGAGAAACAAGTTTGTGACATTTACAGACGGGAAAAGGCCATTGCTTTTATGTGCATAATCATGTTAATAAATACTTTAGAGTGGTTTTTTTTTTTTTTTTTTTTTACAAAGAACTGCTTTTATACCAAAAAGGCTTATGGTATTTTAGGAGAAATGTCAAAATGCTCTCACGATTATGTAAATATCTTTATGTTTCAAAGTGATACATCGAAACAGACAACAGAGAAGAGCTCTTTCAAAAGAGTACATACTGACAGATTTTACACTTCCCTGACCTCAGCTCTTCATCTGACAGCTCTAATTCCCCACAGTTACTGGTCTGACAAGATGAATGTGAAAAATCGTGAAGGATGCTCTTCTTAGAGCTAATGGACAAGACGAGTATGGTAGGATATAGGTGGATGTTGACTTAATTAGAATTTATTACATTTCTTTTTATAAAGATTAAAATGCAGTCCACTACATTCACAACCACCTGGATCAACAACAACCTCCTCACACCTTTGAAAGTCTTTTGAGTATGCCCTCATTAGAAACAATAATTGGAGGTGGACACATTGCAGTTTGCCTGCTGTGCAAACAGGTCTGTCAAGAAGATGCTGTACAACACTGTGCTGATGTTGTCTTCCATGACTTCAGGTCAGGCTGTACTATAAACAGTCTAGGATATGAACATCCTTTCTGCCACTGGGATCTGCATGATTTATGAGGAACAGGACACAGACTGTCAGGGTAAATATTCAAGCATATTAGACTCTGGCCATGAGCACTGGAGTAGTTTGAGCTTAAATGGCAGCTCCCAGTGCAGTTTTGTTCAGCCATTATTATTGTTCAGTACATCATTACTAGGACTGAGAGAAATCACATTTTTATCTCCAGTGAAAATTTCATTTAATATACAAGCTGACCTTTTGTGAGTAGCAATGTTCTCAAACTACATAAGATATGCATTCATGTTGGGAACCACTGAGCTTAAAATATGAAATACAAGCCCCCGGTTTCACAAGGCTTAAGCCTTGCCCCAGACTAAAATCTAAGACTGATCTGACTAAAACTTGCACTGACTGATCTTAAAATATATCAGTGTCTTTGTTTTGTCTCAAGATGCACAGCAGTATGTCTAATGTTTGTTTCTAAGGCACGTTTATAAAAAATTACTTAAATGTCCTAACTGAACTATATGGCCTAATCCTGGTTTAGTCTAAGCCCTGTCTGTGAAACCAGGCCTAATTTTACCCAAAGTTTTTAAAAAAGTATTATTATTATTATTATTATTATTATTATTATTATTATTATATAGCTTTTGAGCAATGATTTAAGCAATAAAACAAATATGAAACCAATCAATTCACTTCAAAAATGTTGACACATGTGAAATATATAGAACATAAGAATGAAATTCTGTCCTTATCTACCCTCATTAATTTAATTCTAAATCACTTTTTTCAGAAATGACAAACATTTATTTAGATGAACACCAAATCAGAAATTGTTTAGAGGTGTGGAATGAGGGGGTATGATCAATGGCATTTTTCATTTTTGAGTGTTTATTTTTATTTTTTTAAAAAGCACTACAGTTTGAAGGATTTGTTTTAGGCTAATTTATGAAAAACAAAAATACACTGCCATTCAAACGTTTGGGCTCAGTGAGATTTTGAAATGTTTTTTTAAAGAAATCTCTTATGCTTACCAAGGCTGCATTTCTTTGATCAAAAATTATTATTACAATTTAGTGTGTGTGTGTGTGTGTGTGTGTGTGTGTGAGAGAGAGAGAGAGAGAGAGAGAGCGAGAGAGAGAGAGAGGAAAAGTTCTCTTCAGTAGATAAAGTGCAGCAAAAGTCAGAAGATTTTGTTTCTACTAATGGCCTCTGTACTGCCACATACTGTAGAGAACCCCATAGACAACAGACCCTCAGGAAAGGCACTAGTCCTACTAAGCATTTGAGCATTTGAGCTAGTCACATACATTCTTTTGGTGACAAATGCACTCACCCCTAGGAGTGCGTGTTCTGGGTTTTAGGGTGAAGTGAGGGGTCTTGGGAGTGGCTTCTGTCTGCTGACCAGAACTAAACGCTTCCTGCAGGGGCTCACTGGGCATGTGCAGATGGTCTTGCTGACTTCTCAGGGAGTGATGCAGGATGAAGAATGGTAGCTCATGGCCTAGAACAGACAAAAATGGAGACAGGAAATTGGTATTTTAGATTGCAGGAGATTTCATTTTCAAAGAACAGTGCAGGGGCCAAAAACCGTATTAATGTGTTTACCTTATTGCTAACGTATTTCAATCTGTATATGCTTGAAAAAAGCAAGTATAAAGCAATGTCCTTATTTGACATTGAGAAGAGTTATTGGTTGGTTTTCTAATTTCTCTATAACTAGCAAAAATCTGTATAAAAATCAGACATTTACAAACAAATGGATTAACGTGCAACCTTTCTAGTGGAAATCCAGCTAGAACTTCTGATTAATTTAGACAGTGAAGATCAGCTTGTGTGTGTTTGTGTCTGCTTGCAGCTGGTATTTGGAGAGAATTATCCTGAGGTTGGCCACCCCATTACAACATAGAGAGAGAGAAACAGGCAGACATAGAGAAAGTTGAACTGAGTTTGTGATTCTGTTATCTGATACTAAATCTCTCATATCCTGTTGTTTCATACAATAAATCTTACTTGCATACATATGACCTGGGGTGGGGGAATGTGAGTGCAGACAGTTCATCAATATAGTTCATACAGACTGTTTTCTATCTCTCTTGGGAATCATGAAGCCTTTTCTTCTATCATTCCTGGTCTTTCATCACAGAGCTGTCAATGAGCGGAGAGTTTCATCATAGCTCAGAGCTTTTAAAGACACAGTCTGCAGGCTGAATCATTGCAATCACATCCTTTGGAGGATTATTTTGGGGAAAAAACATAAAGTCATGCTTAAAACATTATACCAGTAGGATATATTCATAAAAAAAAAACATTCATTTTTTTTTTCCCAAATCACTTTTCCTATGTTGGTGTGTAGGGATTCTGGAGCATATATACAACTTTAGCCACAGAAGAACTCAATAAAGACTCTTTTAATCATGCATGACATCGGTAAATAGCTGAAACTAGACTGGCTGTGAGAGACACAACTGGCAACCTAGTTAATTCTCCCACTTTGGGTATAACAACAAGAGACACACAGAAAAATATTACAGCAAAAAGTGAGTTTTACAAAAATTTAATTTTTACCTTGAAAAGCAAAGTTTGTCAAGACAAATTCTGAATGTTGATGGCAGACAGACAGACAGACAGATAAGAGCAATTCAATTCAAATTCCAACTCGCAGACTGAAAGGGAGGAAATTCTTAAGTCCTACATTTTTCTCAACCCTGATGATATATTTATTTGATGTTGAGTTTGTCTGAGAAGCATGCCTTGTAATTAAAATAAACTATTCCTATTTTTTAGGTTAAACTTTGTGGTAATGTTCGGTTTAGATGGCTTATTCACACTATTAGATGTATCCACCCAGAAGCAGTTTTCTTCTCAATATTGTTGTTTGAACAATATTCCCTAATGATCGATTTTGCATGTAATCTAAAGGCCTCTGGTGAATGAAATTTGTTGTACCCTGCATGGGTACAAATTTAAAAATTGGCACACATTAGGAAATATGTTTTCTAATTAAAAAAAACTGAGATTAATTTGCTACCCCTTATCTACCTTGAGTTCACAAATGCTTTAAAAATATCTTTATATTAGTGCTGTCAAACGATTAATCGCGATTAATCGCATCCAAAATAAAAGTTTTGTTTACATAATATATGTATGTGTGCTGTGTATATTTATTATTTATATATATAAATACATACACATGCATGTATATATTTCAGAAAAATATGTTGTTTATATATTAAATATATTTATTCATAATATAAATTATATAAATATATAAATTATATAAATATAAATATAGATATGTAAATACATGTAAATAGTTTCAAAATATATACTGTATGTATATGTAGTTATATATACGTAATAAATATACACAGAACACACACATATTATGCAGACAAAAACTTTTATTTTGGATGCGATTTATCGCCATTAATCGTTTGACAGCACTACTTTATATGTTTATGTGTGTGTGTGTGTGTGTGTGTACCTAATGTACTTGATATTTTGGAGACAAAAATTTGTAAGCTAAACCTGACAGAATCTTTTCGAATCTCCTCAGTACAAAACAAATTAAAGTAAACAAAGTTGTTAGGGTTAGCGTAAGAATATGGGTTAGGGTTAGTTTAAAGAATCTTTAACTAGCTGTATATAAAAACAATAAACGTCTATGCAATGTCACTATTTAGATTAAGTTGACATGCATGTGTGTGTGTGTGTGTGTGTGTCATCACCAATAAGGGGGTATGTTTCCTCTTCTTTCTCATAGTTAACACACAGCTGGTAGTTCGAGACTTCACCCTGCACACAGGAAGTTGTCATTATGTTTTGGAAAAAGACAGGAAAGAGGAAGTGGCTGTTATCAAACACAGGAAATGCCAGTGGACAAACTTGGCACAAAGTAGTGTTACTGGTCAGAGAGCAACAGAATGATGTACACAAAATTATAGAACCACATTGTCTCAGATGGGCAAGTAGTCAAATCCACCAAGACACAAGATGATATCAGGGGGCAAAGAAAAAGCATGTGTCTCTCTCATTTGGACCACTCCCTTGTACTCAGCTGTGCTTTAAAGAGGATAAATAGCGTATATTACACTACACTCTCAACAAGAGGCTTTTAAGGATCACTTACCAATAGTTTGCACTGCTGTATGATGTACTGAACCACATTTTCTGCAGTCGTGCTCACGTCCACTGCCACAGCAACGGTCTTAACAGCCAATAGCATGTAAACAAACAACAATATTGAGCATCAACTCCCAATGAAAAGCTTCAGGCTAGAGTACAAATAACTTCCACTAATAAACAGAGACATGAATTTAGTTCCCAGAGGACTGGGAGTGGCTCGGGTCCAAATTAAACTAAAAAGGCGCTTGTGTACCGCTGAGCTGTTGTTATCTGGATGGCAAATCAGCAGGACGTAGAGAAGAATGGCATTTGGCAAGACTTTTTGCCTGGCTCTGCAGGTGTGCCTGAAGAATGAAACATTTTTACAAACAAACAACAACAAATGCAAAAGCTTGACACAAACACAAAGGCATGGAACGGTCAAGAAAATTTAAATCACAGTAGCGTCAATTTTGGAAACTCGTATTTTGAGACATTATATAAGTTGATGGATGTGATCCTTTGATATTTTTTTGTTTGTTTGTTTCCTTACCACTGAAGAGCATGTAACCATTTATCCTTTGTTTCTGATGAGCTTAGGTTTGGGAGGACAGGTGTAGAGAGAGAGTGGGGGTGGGGGGGATTTGGGAGAGAGAGAGAGAAAGAAAGAGAGAGAGATTGTGTTAGATTTTCAGTTTTCAGTTCACAAAGGGCTTGACATTTACATGCTAAGCAGATTTTCAGATAGATGCATCTGGATAAGACAATCAGTGACACTGAGTTCTGATAATCATGAGTGTGGTTTGTATGTGATATAGGTTTGTAGTCTTGAACTTGCGACTCAGTCTTAGACCCACATTTGTTTAACAAAATAAATGCAGACAATAATCACTCCAGCCTATGGATGACATATTGTAAACAGCACAATGGCAAAACTATAACTATGAAAAAACTACGAAAAAAGACCAAACCAAAAGACACTATTTGCATACCAATAATCAGAAAGCAACACTCCCCTCATACAGTCCTAAAAGCAGAAGTGAGCCAGCATGATTCTATACTTGTTGCTTGTGATTTTCTTTTGAAAGCATGTACATGTGTCATAGTACACAAAATGCAGTCTCTTTTCTCTCTCACCTAAGCTAACCTCTCCAGCTCCCTGTATACTTGTGCAAAATTTATAACGTCACATTTCCAAAACCATTTATTCTTCACTTTTGTTAGACATCTAGATTGTACAGGTGAATTGATATACAGTGCATACAGTTCTGAAAATGGCCACAACTCAATTGGGTTTCTTTTTCTTCTGGTCCATGCATTTGTAATGTACGTGTATGTGGATTTGTCCTGTGCATTTGTGGATTGTTGAGCAAATTCCAATCAGAAGTGACCGTCTCTATAACTTACTCACTCTGAAGGGCAGAGACTTTAAAATGAAGACTTTGGAACAAGCTGGGCAAATGTGTCTCATAATGTAGCTTGGACCAAATTTGGCAAAAGGAGCAATAAAAAACATGTATTTCCTAATTATCTTCACCTAGAACGTTACCATGACAATGCAGCACTGTGCTCTTAATACATGAATCTATTATTACTGATGCTAACATAGTTGTTGCAAATCAACATTCATTTTGTAATTAAGTTTTTACATTTTCTTTGTATATATTGTGTGTGTGTATGTGTGTGTGTGTATGTGTGTGTGTGTGTGTGTTCTCTGCTCTCAGCCTTATAAAACTTGCTGTCTCATCTGTAGACACTGCAGGTAGTCACATTTACCTAACGTATCTTCTGTTCTTACTTACGAATTGTATATTACACAAAACAAAACAACTTCGTTTACACTTTGTCAAATTCTAGCTTTAAAATGAATGCTAGCTTCAGAATGAATCGTGAGGACTCACCATTCATTTCACATCACTATAAATATCAAAACTACTTCCTTGAAGTGACCCACTGTATGTACCCTTTGTTAACTGACTTCTTGTAGGGCCATTCACGAAGGGGTTCAGTTGTTTGTTTGAAACATCCCTTTCAATGGTACAAAAACATGTTATTTTCTTGATCCGTGGCATGCAGGTTTTGGAGGTTATTATAAATGCAGTCTTTCTCAGTACATGTATTCTGGCTACTCAGAAAACTGAATTCCACTGAAAAATAAAATAAAAAAATGGAATAAAAGATATCAATTCTTTTAATCTCACTCACTAGACTAATTCATTTCTTGTCTAAATCCCACATTCTGGTTTTTATGCTTTCACTGGACACATACTGCTATACCCTTTCCTTGACTTCCTTTTGAGGAGGTTGAAATCTTATTTTATGGGTTTACGACGTCACAGTGGGACGCTGTCAAACAAATGCACCTGTGACTTTCTAAACACCTTCATCTGGCACATTTCCTATCTGATATTTTTCACATTGGTTTCATGATGAACACATGCTGACAGGTGCCACAGTGTTTTTTTTTTTAAATCTGTCCCCAGCATCTTTTTATGTCTACATAATTTGTTCACTAAGCCATATAGTATTTGAGGCAGTATACATTAGAGGAACAATCAAAAAGGTCTTCACCATCTTTGTGATATTAAATAACTAATAGCATACTCCGTCTTGTTTTGTTATACTGTAATTTGCAGCATACTGTGTGCTTCCCATTTCAAGGGTTTTGACCTACTTCTATCTCTACAACAATATGTCAAATAAAGGACTTAAAAATTAGGTTAATAAGGAGTTGAATCAGCAGTGTTAATGGGAGAGTGCCGAACTGAGCTTGAAAGAGAGTGTGTGCATGCATTTATATGATAATCTGAGCCTCACACGAGAAACGCTGCACCTTATCACAGTGTTTTAAGATCTAGTCGGTAGCAACCGAGTGGGTGGATCTCAATTTAATTATTTTCCTCAGCACACTTGAAGTGCTTAAAGCTTTAACACATCCATTATCCCTTCCCTTCCACTGCAGAATAGTTTTTTTTTTTTAAGAAGGCTGCTTCATCTCAAACTCATAAACAGTTTAGAATTTTTCAGTGCTATTTGTCTGAATGACATACAATGACCATATCAGTCTGGTTTGGTATGCCAAGATCTCAGATGTTTGGCATTTACGTCATATTTAAATAGTTTTTCAAAGACTACCTGTAAGTGACAGCATAGTTGGTGGTCGGCCAGCCAATCACAAATGAATTCATGGAGGTGAGCTTTCTGTCTGTGATGCAGTGAACACAGGATGCCAGCCATATGTCCGAGAGGCTAACACGAGCCTTCAGCTTTAGATACAGAGACCTGTAACATGTAACACACACAATGCACACACGTCCACTCTTAGAGAGACAGATGTCTTACATTTCATACATATTTATAGATATATTCACACCCACTGAAACATACTTTGTTTTGGCGATGATTAGCGAATCTGTGAAAAGCAGCAGAAGTCTCTCTTTTGACTGCAAGCCGATGGTAAGGTGAGCATGGGCTTCCATCAACAGCACTGCATTTTGGGATACATTACATGCCCCATACTCATCACTGCAGAAGAGTGTTACAGGTTAAAATCACAATATCGATGAGGAACATTCATTTTCATACAGAAATGTCAGAAGTTACCATATTGACTAAAATATTATTAAATATGTTTAATGAAAAAAAAAAAATTAACTGAATTTCTTACTATTTTGTGCTACTGGGTAAAATCATGAGATAAGTCATTTATCTTTTTTATTCTATTGACCCTTGATTTTTACAGTAAAACCAAATCTGTATATATTTTATTGAAAAAAGTTCTCACCTCCCTAGTAACATGTATGCCTTCAAGAACAGTTGAGTACTAGTATGTGTGTTGCATTTTCTCCTCAATATTATCAGCTTGCTAAAAAAAAAACATCACTAACTATTCTCTTTAAAGAGGTGGTGAAACACATTATGTTAATAATTTTATAATGTTGCTTGAGTTGCGATTATAATCTTCATATTTTTTTCGGAAATTTTTACATTAACAGCCGCCAAGATACCTTCTGAAGTTCATTGATGTTTATTTTGCGCTATAATGTGTAAAGAGGATGAGATGTTTGGTTCACATGCAGCTTGAGCTGAGGTGCTACAGCGATCTGTCACCTCACATTAAAGCTCTACAAATTGGTATTTATTGTTTGAATTTCTGACATTTCTGACACTTTCATTCCAAAAGTAGGCTCAGTCTTGTCTGTCAGTGCTCCGCGATGTATTTTTCACATGAGAGCATGGTGTATGACATGAGAGCACCATGGCTTGTCGGACATAGCAACAGTAACTAAGGAGGCGGGGCTTTGCAAAGGGTCAAACGTGAA
Source organism: Tor tambroides (assembly GCA_021397915.2). Classification (NCBI taxonomy): domain Eukaryota; kingdom Metazoa; phylum Chordata; class Actinopteri; order Cypriniformes; family Cyprinidae; genus Tor; species Tor tambroides. The sequence continues at coordinate 20,007 of JAFVLL020009169.1, forward strand.
AAATGCTAATTATCCACCTTTTTCTTCAATGCAGAAGTAAGCCTTTTTACCAGTTTTGCACAGCTAAAAATAGCTGGACATGGATGAGACCAGAAGCTAGAGCCATAGAATTTACAAACAGCATTTTTTTTACGAAGGGTCAAATGTGAAAAATGCTAATTATCCAACTTTTTCTTCAACACAGAGGTAAGCCTATGGGCAAGACTTCCGGTTCATTAGCAAGCTTTGAGGAAATAATGAGAAGAAAAACAACGTGCAGTAAACGGTACAACTGTTTGTACTACAAACCCGTGTGTTCATAATTAAGAACACACTTTTTCTTCCCACTCTTACGGGAAGAAAATGTGGATATTCAGACTCCTGCTGCATCAAAGTTTGCAGCACTGTACTGAAGCCAAACAAAGTCATGTCTACTGAGCACACAATGCAGTGATCTCCTCATTGCAACGCGATTTCTGCAATGTCATGAATACTTTCACCATAGTGAAACACAATGAAAATATGAAAAATGAGTTTTAGCGAAAATGCAGAAATCAATTCACTAACACTCACGCAGATCTATGTCTGCAGCGATTACAAAGAGAATGATTTTTGATCGCTTTCTGCATAAATAATCATCTCAATATAGAGAACAGATGGTTTTCACGCTACTACCAGGAACAGTGTCAAGTTTAGTCACTGGCTTGATTCACTAAAGCATGAACAGCAGAAAACCACTTTGCATCAAAGAACATTTGTACATATTACAAACTACATATTACAAAGTTATGCATTTTTATATCATGTTTCTCAAGGTTAGTTTATAAAGTAGGTCTTTCTTTACCTAACAGCAGTGTTGCTCTTGTGACTGATGTTATTATTGTATCTCATGAAGATATTATTAAATCTATTAAATAAAACCTGCCATTTGTTAATGTAAGATTTTTTTATTCAGAATGTCCTTGTATAGAAGATACTCTTTCATGTTGGCAAGGGATGCACAGTTTGATCTCTCCATTTACATACAAATACTGTATTTCCCATGAACTGGGATTAAAACAGACTACAAAATCTTAATAATAATGTTTGCATGTTTTATAGGGGAGACCGGGGGCAATTGTAAAACACACACAATTCCTCCAATTAGAATCAAGCTAGAGTCATGACACTCAATCTGCCAATGCTCAGTAAGATTATTTTTCTGCCTGTGGAAAAGGAGCACAATCATTTCACCTCAGTAGAATTTTTTTTAACAAAATACTGATTTTGTGGTACACTCAAAAAAATAGCTCTTTGGCTGAACATGATTCAATCATGGACAGTGGTTCCACGTGAATGAAGCATGTAAAACTAAATAGAACCATCCATGTACAACTAACTAGAATCAATGGTGTAACTTTAATTTGAATGAATGGTTTTAGTTTAACTTAAATAAATGATTTTCATTTAAATTGACATTCAAATAATCCTACAATTAATGCTTTCTGTTTAGTCATGTGGTGTAACAAACTAAATATAACTTTTCTTTACACATGATGTCCGGTGTTGGCAATCCAGAATCGATACTGGTTTCATCCAGAGCACTACCATAGTGATTGCTTTATTATTAAAGTGATTTGGATTTTTATTAGCAGGTCCTCAACCCAAGCACAAGCTCAAGACTTCACCACAATGGGAGAATTTAAACCACTAACATAACAGAAACTTTTAAATACCAACATAATAGAACAGTAATCATTATGAAGTCTCTCAATTTTCTCATCTTTAAGTGAAAATGCTTAAAATTACACTTTATTTCAACATTTCATTTCCTCAGTTCAGCCCCTTTGCAAAGCATAATGGGAAGTGAAAATCCTGTTTGATTGAGTCCTGGTTAGTTAATGGATTGAAACATGCTATTTCAATATGAAAACATCAAGTTAAGTCAAAGAGTAATTGTTTCAAGTCAACTTAACATGAAGCAATCACATTTGAAACAGAAACCTGATACAGTGTTGTTGAATCAAAATAAATTGTTTAAATAAAGTGAAAGGCATCAAAAAATCATTTTTTTTTGAGTGTATAAAATTTCATTTTTGGATGTACAGTATTTTTCTTCTGCTGTCTAACGTTTAGATGATTGCGAATTTAAACTACATACATTTTATCTCTAGGTTATTGATATAAAATTAACATGAACAACCTATGCTAATATAGGTGTGGCTAGCTAGCGTATAAGGTTTTATCATGGCTGCAACATCGGGGGAAACTGTAACACTGTGGTACAATTGCCCCATAGCAACAGGGCCTATTGTAAACACCTTGTTTTTCTGCATTGACATATCTACTTTTCTGTTAGAAAATAAACATATTTAAAATATAAAACTACATTTAAAAATGATTAGTGTTGCTTTTAAATCTTTTTAAAAATAAAATGAATATTATCCCCACATGATCTCATTGAGTTCTTCTGTTAATATGTTTATCTTGTACCATTTCATTCAAGATTGTTCTTGACTCATCAGCTGATTAATGTATTTGAGTAAAATATATATTTAAATAATTCAAATCTAGTTACCTAGCAGTATCTGTAGTAACATTATTAGATACTACAGCAATAAAGTTCCTACTTTGTAGGTTGTTATTTGAGATACAGTGGTTTAACATGATTTATTTTTCAGTGTTACAATTGACCCCCAACACTGTTACAATTGCCCCCACCAAGGGGCATTTCATTTAATATTATAGTCTTGTCCTTATTAGTGAAAATATATCAGTTGCATTATTAATTAGTGCACCTATATCTGTTCGTGTATCAAAAGATGACTAGTGTATTTCAGGTAGTTTGTGAGGTATGAAGGAAAATGTAACAAATGTTACAATTGCCCTCGGTCTCCCCTACATTCCTTGATAATCATTGATGGAATTCTTCATAGCAGAAATGTATGAAGATAAATTAATGCCTAAAATATTTGCATACGCAGGGTAAGATTTGTGAAAGTGTACATAAGACTGTAAGCGTAAATTAAATTTGCATGCGTAAGAGAAGCTTTGTAAAGGTGTAATCATGTTTTCAGCTATGAAAAAATGATTTGCACCATTTTGCTGTTACTTGTAAGTGTAATTCATGTATTTGTGAAACTGCAGCTTCATGCTAAAGCAAAATAAATATGATCTGCATTCTCTGACTTCCATTTTTCCGCACCTTTGGCACGGTTTTTTCTGCCAAAATACGGTCAAAAGCACTGAAAGCCTGTGAACAGTGATTTGCAAGCGAAACAACAGTTTAGAACTGCAAAACGGATTGACCACGTATAACCAATCTGTATGTGTAAAAAACAGACTGTCAAATGTCTAAATAACTTGTTGTGTATGTAGGGCAAAAAGTTCCTGAAATAATCCGATCTGTACAGCTCCGTCTTTCTTTTATCTGCGCTTACAGTTTTGGCACGATTCTCTCACTCGCTGAGTTTTGCAAGCGTGAGGAGGAGGGCGGGTCCACCTTCTTTTTGTAGCCAATCAAATGAGGCTCTTGCTGACTCTCCATTTACTCTTATCTGATTGGTTCAATAAACACATCATACGCCAAACATTAATCTTCATTTAGATCGGGAACGTACTCGCTGCCGGAATGATACTTTTAACGTACACATACAGTAAAATAAATAAATAAATAAATAAAAACTTAATTAAAACATGATATTTCATAAGTTGTGTTCCTTTAGGCTAGACTCCCATGTGTTCATACTGAATTGTGAGCTGGTGTTACATTTTTTTGGTTTGGTTTGACTTTACATTGAAATTTTCTAATCTGCTTACACCAATGATGTTAAACTTTATAATTAAAATGATGTTATGTGATAATGCTCAACACTGTGGTATCAGAGTGCTATACTTTGTAAAACCTTTTTTACAATGCCAATAAAGCTACTTAAATCTGAATTTGTCATTTTTTCAAACCATGTCTCTGTTTATGGTTTTTAACTCAGTTGTATATTTTGAAATTTCAGTATTGATTCTGATTACTTTCATGTGACCGATCAAGCTATTATATGAAGCAAGTATGAGTAACAAAATGCTTTCTTTGTGTCCAGATTTGACTAATGCAAAAACTTTGATAAATATGTATCTTAAATCATGTCTATATCCTAATTCCCCTCCACACAGCCATGTTTATGTGTTTATATAGAGAGAGCTAAACAGTCATCTAGTGGTTACACGATGGTATTACAGATGATAAATAGTGAATAATTTAGAGATAAATATTTAATAAATATTTTAGTAATGTTTTGTAAAGTCCCCTTAAATTACAACGTTAAAGAAAAAAATATTACTGTTGCTTCTGTTGGTTCAATTATTATTGAACCAAATTTTTGTTAAAAAATTTAACCATCCCTGATCAGTAGACAGGTGAAATTATGCATGTATTAGGCTAGTGCAGATACTAGGCCTTCTTTAATTATCATCAAAATTACAATATAATATTACAATAAACTAAATATATCATATAGCCTGTTTAGGAGGAGAAGGATACTACACAGCTCGAAATTCAGTATGAACACATAGCCTAATGGTACACAACTTATAAAATATCAGGTTTTAATTAAGTTGGTATTTGTTTTTTTTGTTTGTTTTTTTACTGTATGTGTACTTTAAAAGTATCATTCCGGCAGCGAGAATGTTCCCGATCTAAATGAAGATAAATGTCTTGGCGTATGATATGTTTATTTGAACCAATCAGAAAAGAGTAAATGGAGAGTCACCGAGAGCCTCATTTGATTGGATACAAAAAGAAGTTGGACCCGCCCTCCCCTTCACACTTGCAAAACTCAGTTTACTGAGAGAATCGTGCCAAAACTGTAAGCGCAGATAAAAGAAAGACGGAGCTGTACATATCGGATTATTTCGGGAACTTTTTGCCCTACATACACAACAAGTCATTTAGACATTTGACAGTCTGTTTTTTTTACACATACAGATTGGTTCTACGCGGTCAATCCGTTTTGCAGTTCTTTAAACTTGTTTTCGCTTGCAAATCACTGTTCACAGACTTGCAGTGCTTTTGACAGTATTTTGGCGAAAAAACCGTGCCGAAAGTGTAAGCGTGGAAAAATGGAAGTCATAAGAATGCAGATCATATTTATTTTGTGTTAGCATGAAGCTGCAGTTTCACAATACATGGATTACACTTACGAGTGACGGCAAAATGCTGCAAATCATTTTTTCTTGCGCTTGAAAGGCGATTTACACCTTTACAAAGCTTCTCTCACGCATGCAAATTTAATTTACGCTTACAGTCTTATGTACACTTTCACAAATCTTACCCTGCGTATGCAAATATTTTAGGCATTAATTTATCTTCATAGAAATGCATGCCTAATCTAAACAGCTAAAATGTAAAAAGGTTTGTGAAAGGCTATATGAGCCAAGGTTTACTCAGTGCAGAAAAGCTGTAATATTCTGAGCACGTAAGTACATTCAGTAATGTTTTTTTGATTTCGAGCATAAAGAAACAATTTTCGCAGAAGGGTGAACTCTCCTTACAGAACCTGTGTACTTCATTGCCACGACATCGAGCTGAATTTTACATTAGTGAAGAAAACACCTGTTCCTGTGTTGGTGTTCTTGTTTAAGTACTGCAAGAAAAAATGTAAATGATAGAGCTATCAATCATCAATATACGCAAATCTGGCGTATAAAGTATAATATATATCTGGGGAAAAGATGGCATATAAATGTAAATATGCATTCTGTGCTGTTTGTGTGAATTTTCTATAAGTCCATTAGCCTGTTTTGCTTTCATATGCTTCATATGCTTTCATCTATAACCTGCAGCACAGTAATTTCACGGCAAATATTTCTCCTAATAAATGTTACGATTCAGCCTGGATCGTATGACTATTGTTATGAATCTCAGGCAAATTTACTTTGAATGATGTGTTGATTGCTGCTAGAGCTACAGAAACAACTACCTGCAGATGTGTGTTGCATATTTCTAGTTTATCTATACTTTTCCTGAATATTCATATTCCAAACTTATAGATTTCTGACAATAGATACAAATAAGTATATTAAAATAAATAGATTTTTGTTCTTTGTGTTGTATTTAGTGATCATTTTGTCTTGGCATCTTGCCTCTCTCTCTCTTCATGCTTGTAATGTGAATGACGCACGTTGCCAGCTTTCTTGTTATGTGTGTGTGTGTCTGTTGTTGCGTTCCTGCCTATATAAGGCAGAGTGTGTTCTCTAGCCAGTACCAAGGGATTGGTCAGGTATAAGCAGCCAGTGTGAGTGTGTGCCGAGTTTGTGTGCGAGTGTGCTTTACAGTGTGAATACAATAATAATAATAATTTCCTATAAGTATTTTTGTATTGGTTTCCACTAATATTCCTGCATATCCTTCACAAAAGATACTTTTACTTGAGAAACAAATTTGTGTTAAAATAAGACTTATTTGGGAATAAAACTCACTAGATTTTGTTAGATTTATTCTTAAAGCATGAAAAAACTATTTCCCATTTTCCCAAAAATATATTCTCTGCCAACAGCTCTTAATGTCTTAGCACATTTGCTTTATAAGAAAATGTATCATGTGTGCACATGTAAATATTCCACAATCTAAGAAAAAAATAATAAAGGGGCAGAAAAAAAAGAAGAAAATTCTGTCATCATTTACTCACCGACATGTTATTTCAAACCTGGTATGGTTACCATACCAAAACAGCCTGGTTATCAACATTCTTCAAAATATTTTCTTCAGTGTTGTGTATGCCCTTCTTTCTTCTCTGGAACACAAAAGAAAGTATTTTGAAGAATGTAGGTAACCAGACCATTTACCATTGACTTCCACTGAATGGATTAACATAACAGCTCTGGGTGAACTATCAAGAAAATGATCTTTGCCGTGAAGGGAGAGAGAAAAAAACATACAACTCAAGCTATGCTTTAAACAGCATTTTTCTTTGAATCATATTGACCAGACAAGTCCATAGACACACACACCCTAGACTTATAAAAAATAATAATAATCCATTATTTTAAAATATGAGCCTTTAAAAGTTACACATGTAGCCAGTTTTACTAAAGTCAGAAACATCTCTGACTCTGCGAACTTTGTGATATAAAGTTCTTTTTGAAAGAGGCCTGCAATCAAGATGTGCCGAGCAAGTGATTATGTTTGATTCAATGAAGCTCTGACACACACACACACACACACACACACACACACACACACACAGATCAGACATTCAGTGAGGAACAGAGAGCCAAAAGAGGCATTTTGATTTTCTGCTTGGAATCAGTTAAAGGGTGAAGGAGAAACCAGAGGCACAGGGAAAGAATAAAGAGATGTGTGGGTGTAGGTGTGTGCCTTTCTATTTTATTTTTTTGAACGATTTTGCATTCAACATCAATTCAAAATGCCCATTTCAAAAATAATGCAAGCGAGTAGGTGTGTATTTTTGTCTGTGTGTGTTTGCGCGTATACCTTTGTCTGGTTTTGCTGAAAGCTTTAATAACAGCAGTTTTTCTTCTTGGAATTGTGGACTTCATTTTCTACAAATTAGAAACACAAATTAGAAAATTACAGCAAATATGAATTTATTTAGTAACTATAGCAACCATCTGTGCAGTGAGAGAAGAAACTATTCACACCCGATAATCTCCTGTCTTCACATGACATCCGGTGTGAACCCTTCACTGACCTTTCAAAAAGAAGAGTTGGTAAGGACTTGTCATCCTTTGTTTATTAAAAATAAATAAATAAATCCCAGGCAAAATTGCAAAAAAAAAAAAGTTATGCACAATATAAGTCTTTTATTCTGGTGGACACATTAAAGCATCCATATTCTAAATTGCTAATGGAAATTCTTTAACAAATACAAAAGGATTCTAATAGATTTCCACAAAGAATCAAATAAGATTATTTTAGACAGGGCCCTGCATAATATTTAACATATAAAAAAGTTTCTCTTTCAAGCCTGGGCAACATGTACATGTGATATCAGGACATGTGGGTCTGAAGAAAAAAAGAAAAAAAAAACACTGATGGTACAATCCATGTGAAGCTTTTTTTTTAATTTTGCAGAAAAGAACAGGATTCACAGCAGAGGAAAATGGAAACAAAGTCTGAGTGTCAGTCTATCTCTTTTCAAAATCCTGAATATGTATTCCTCACCTCTGTTTAAAGCTAATAAAACTAAGAAAAGAACCAGAGTGAGTTAGACTGGAGTTAACGTTACATCGGTGTAAGCGCAGTATTTACTGTAAGAGAAGTTTAAAAAAACTTTGCAGCTTCAGGTATGCACCTTCTGTCCTCAATTTCTAACTAAAGAAGTTCAGATGCACAAAATGAAAATGATTTGAATTCATTAGGAAAGTCCATGTGCTAAAACTCAGCCTGGCAGACATCACTTCATAAACCACAGATTAAAAAGCAGGTGCTCAACTAACTGTAGAGAAGGTTCGACTCAAAAAATTCTAGAAAGAAGTGTGACATAAATGTAACGTTATTCCCTAATCACTAACATGCCAGTTACAACAAAGTAACCTCTAACCTATTTAACAACAAATTGTATTAATACCCCTCTAAATAAAATAAACCCAATTTCTTTCACTCGTAGATCCAAATGTCTTTTTAACAGAATTCCAGGAGTTATGCAATTTTGTGCCTGGACTAAAATGGAATCCATTTTATATGTGAATTTGATGAAAATATGCAATACCGAGAAAGCAGAAGGGCTTTTTCTGAGGACTGAACGCTCTTGAGAGTCTGCATAATGCATTGCATGTATAGTGTGCGCGTTCACAAGCATCAAAGCCGGCCATGAACTCCCCCTTCTGAACACTTAATCTGACTTCACACACTGTAATCTAAATAGCATCTTCATTTTGTCCTGCTCCTTCATCATCATCCTCCTCTTCCTCCTCCACACAACCTGACTACATTAGCTGGAGGGCCTTTCACTTTCATTTTATTTCATCAAATGAAAAAGAACCTCCAGTGAATAGCCACAGTAAATGCCACACACAAACACACGCTGACATAATGCCCTCAGCATCATTGCTCTGTCCTTCAAAGTTCAATAAGACTTCCACAAACATGAGCAGATTTCAGCAAATTAATCCCATTACTGGCCCAAAAATACTACTAATAGCAGACCAGATTTTTTTCAGCCCTTTTCATTGTGATAATCTTTGCTGAATGCAGGCCAATCTGCTCTTAAATTGCTGTGTAGCCTTTAAGCAAAACTTTACACTGAAATGTGCAGCAATTACCTCCAGGAACCAGAACAAGAGGCTATATTTAGTTTAAGTAGAGGCTTTCATATTTAGATACCACTTACCACCAGTAACAATAATAAATATGAGTTAAAGCATGCATTATCAACTAAATGCATTACACGTTTAAGAAAAAGTCTGATGTACAGCTCACATACCCTCAGTTTGAAATCCAAGTTTTGAAGTCCAATCAAGGACACTTTATGTGAACACACACACACACACACACACACACACACACACCTTTTCCTCCACAGGCCTTGTCACCGGTCCACTTCTGGTAGATTGAAGGTCAGTGCCGTTTGAGACCCTCTGATGTGGACTCATTTTCATCAATCATCCTCGGCAAGGCTTCTCTAAATCTTCTCATTCACAGAAAACATGCATCAGTTCCTACAAAGGAAAGGATATCGTATTGTCTTTGAGAATATGATATTTTTTTCAATCATAAAGGGGTTTGATGTTATCGCCCTGATGAGAAGTAGTCTGGATCTTGGTGTGAGGAACTTTACCCACCCAACCCATCTCCCGTTCCCCACAACTTTTTCTTTTCTCTTTAATTTGCATTACTGTCCTCTTCCTTTTGCCCTCCCTCCTTGGCAAGGCTTTCCCATTTCTTTCCCTGTTTTCTTTCTCTCTCTCTGTCCTGTTTCCCTCACACACATTCTTTCTGTCTAGCTCTCTCTCTAAATATGGACATGGAGGTTCAGTGTTCTACAGTCGCTGAAGTTCCAAGGCCCCCCACTGGATGTTATCGTCACTACAGAAACTATGAAAATCAAGTTCAGCTTTGCAATCAGCAGCAATTCAGTATTTTAAATGCTGCTTTGAAAACACTCATGATGACCACTTTACAGTCCAGCTTTGTGCTGAACGTTCAATGCAGAACTAATGGCCACATCTCAAGCGCAGTTTCATGGGTTCATGAATGAACTGGTGAAAAATACCAGTAAATAGAAAACAAATTAGCTGGCTTTTGAACTGTAATATATCAAGCAGCAACTAACAAAGAAAAAAAAAATCATTTTCAAAAAGCTTTAGAAAGTTTTAATTCATGGGTCATAAGACCTGCAGAGGAAGCTCTGCCCAGCAGTGCAACAGAGCTGTGACAAAGGTCTGAGTCACACAAGAGGTTTTATCATATTGCCTCCATTTTGTCACTTCTTCCCTCACAAGATTATCAGCAATTTGACACAGACAGAGCCAAAATATACAATTTTTAAATGTCTATTTTTATTTAATTGGTTATGCATTTACTTAGATCTTATTTATTTGCCTTCTATGAATTCAGAAACATCATTTATGAAGATGCTTACATTTACATTTAGTCATTTAGCAGATGCTTTTCTCCAAAGGGACTTACAAATGAGGACAACAGAAGCAATCAAACCAACATTACCACATCATTTGTCACTGCATTAGAGTGGCCCAAAGTGTTACATTTAAATGGCACTCTAAATGTACACATTTCATTGCATTAATCAAATACACCAAGCAGCATCTGCCAACAAATGAGGTTTGGCCTTTTATTTTTTTGGTCTTAAAAAAGTCATGAAATGTTTTTACATGTACACTACACCGATAATTATCAAACGTCAAAAAATAAATAAATGAAATAAAAATAAATGAAACAGTTTCGACATCAAAACATAAACAGACATTGAAAAAACCCCATCAGAACACAGGAGTTTACATGCAGAGCGAAAGTTGGAGTAATAGGGAAAAACCATTGTGTGCCAATCACTTTTTCATTCCAATTAAGAGTTTAAAGAAGACCGTGTAATACTCTTATTCTCTGTTGTGTTCTCAGTGTGTGTTTGTGTAGGCGTCTTTGTAAAGAGTGAAGTCTTTGTAAGAGCGCAAGGGCCTAGTACACAGCTGGAAGAATTCCCAGAGCTAAAGTTAGAGAATCAAAAGCTTAAACTTCTTCACCAGAACTCATGCAAGGTTAAATTTATTCATTCATTCATTCTGACATATGAAAAAGTGCAGCTTTGCACTAAGAAAGTCATGCAGAAGAGGCTGATGAAAACACTTGCTTAAGACTCATCGTGAAGAAACAAACCCAACTTCTCCTTTAAGACAAACTGAATATTAGAACTTCCCCTTTAAGATATGGGCCACAACTTTAGCTGGTTGAGTGTTGAAATGATGATTGCACACACATCTGATTATTTACAGAGATATCGAAAGCTCCCTCACACCCCACGCATGGCCACACATACACACTCACACACAGACATATGCACAACACATACAACCTCATAATGAGCAAGAGAACCCTATAATTTTGTCCACTGTATATTTATAATCAGAGATTAACAATCAAGAAGAACTTCTACTCTAGTGAACAGTGTTTAATATCATTTAAATACATACCCAACCACACACACACACACACACACACACACACACACACGCACACTTATAGAAATTAGTACACATTCATGCACACATATATCCAGACTGGACACACACACTGTAATACACAAACAGATGCACACAGCAACATTATGAGACATTATGAATATGTTCAACAGAAAATAAACTACCAAATAGATTTTTATTTTACATTTGATGTTTTGATAGGAGCAGATAAGAGTATCTATGTATGCGTGTGAGAGTGTGATATGAGTGTACGTGAGTCATCATGACTAGTGTGGTTGTATGCTTTGCTGATCTATATCTCCATCTAGTCACACTGAAAAGCTGCAGTCAAGATCTAATCCAAACCAGAACCAAAACCAGCACAAGCAAGACCCAGATCTCTCCGAACCAAGCTTGATTAAATATAGCTATACTTTAAAACAACTCCCTTCCTCTCATTTTTTTTATTTCATTTTTTGTGTGTTTGCTATTTTCGCTACTGCAGATAACTGCATGACAAGCAGAAAATAACAGAGAAGAGGTGTCTCTTCGAAGGAAGTGTATTTTTCTTTAGAAGGTGTAACTGAAGTTTTTCTCTCTCTTTCTTTCTTTCTTTCTTTCTTTCTTTCAAACACACTCTGTGAGAATCAGGCCTGAAACACTGCTGTTGTGACACACTCTCAGCCGCAGTGTGGAGGGTGGAGGCTGCTGTAGTTGTGAGTCAGTGGTCTCTGAACACAAGCTTTACTGAGTGAATTCAGAAAATAAAAAAGTACATAAAAAATTATGTACGATTCCATACATATTCTGATCCATTTTCATAGATATAAAATTGGAGGGTACGAGTCATGCCGGATACATGGTTGTTTCTCCATCTGCTGTTCTTAGCATCTGGGTTTTGTTTTTTTTTACAATACGAATGTAACTGCGCATTAACATAATTGTCAATCTCCTTCTAACACACAATAATATGCATGCCTTCAATAACATGCACTCCACTTCCTTTCCAGAACTGCATTATCATAAATACCACCCTTTGCACTCTCATTATGCTCCTCTCCTTTTTTCCTTGTCTTCCAGTGAAAATTCCATGAACAACAATGAAAAAAATCAATGAACAGCAGATGAACCAGTAAGATCTTCATGTCCACAAAAGCCAGCGCTATCACTTAATAAATTCATGTAACCTCAAACAGAAGTCAAATGAGTTGGCTCTTCCACACAGGACTTTAGAGGAACCTCCTCATCAACACAAGACAGTAGAAACTACACCAACTACTAAATTAGTAGTTCAGCCACTGTTCATTTTTTAATTAAGTTTAAACACTATTATCTCTGTTTACACAGCACAATCAAACTGAGTTCGCTGTACATTTTAGACTTGGATCACGTCAGTTTAGCTTATACAGCAACAGCGGGAGGAAAATGAGGAAAGTTTCAGCATGTCTCCATGTCATTATCTTTATGGTAAGTCACATGTAACAAATATAATTGAAATTATGCAAATGTAAACTTAAAGTGCTTCGTCCACCCCTGAGACCCTTGAAATCTGCTAAACGAAATTACAGGCTTCACTGTTCTTGGCACTGTTTTTGTCATTTCAGGCAGCATGAGTCTGGCAATGGAAATATGTGAGCTTTTGTTTGCATTGTCTCAGCTGCGTGAGACAGACTCTCAAGCTGGTCGATGGACCACAGATGCCGCATGCTGTGCCGTGACTCATCTACATAAGGAAAGCATTGAAGAATACTAAACATTTGCTTTAATCATAGATAAAAAGCATTTTGTTCAACTGTGCTTGAGTAACTAGCGTATGCTATTAAGAATACACTCAAAGTACATTTACATTTAGGGTCTCTCTCTCAAGGACACATGAACGATTCATGACCTGTTTCCCTGTGTATCATTACCTTAATAGAATATAACCATAACACACCAAATTGGCTAGTAAGTTGATAGAGTTATATGCAACGCTTAATGTCAGCTGCATTTGGCAGGTTGGTGGGTATTGATTTCAGTTCTTAGACACAACACTGATAGCTCATGGCTCAAAGGGGCAGACATTGCCACTTCATTTTACTTTTAATATGAGACAAAAAGCTATTTAGCACTAACCTTAACAGTTTGTTTAGGTTTTTAACCAGTCAAAGCAATGGGAACGTGCACGTTTGAACAGTAAGTCTGTTCTCTTCAATGCATGTACACTGAGCAATTCAATTTTCATAAAAGAACATTGCAGTGTGCTAAAATGACAGTAAGTGGCAGGAAGACACAGCGGGTGTAAATGCTCAGGACAGCCAAACACTTAAGCTTGATTAGACTGAACTAGCACACAGCCATTAACTTGACTATTCCTACACCTCTCTAATTATTCAACCATTCTTGATGGGGCAAAAGACTCATCATCTTTCATTAAATAAGCTGTTTCCTACCCTTGCATGTATGAAAAACAAACAATTGCTATTAACAACGAATGTCTTTGCACAATACAAAAACACAAGTATTTATTTAATATCAATTTATATTACTTCTGGTGAAATGTAAAATGATTTTATAGGCTGCTGAATCATTTAATTGTGTGAACTGATCATTTCTTCAAAAGCATCATAAGCCTAAGTGGATTGCAGAGACCATTAATGCCGATGCTTTCAGCACAGCCCAGGTTGTTTTAATATAATAATTTTGAATAAAATTCAGCTTATAAAGTACAAAGGCATTCAAACTACAACCCAACTTGAAGATCCAGTGATACCAAAGAGCTTGATGCCTGACCAGGCCTTCTGCCTAATGGGAAGGTCTACGGCTGAAACTGTGCTCAGTCGTCAGCAGCGTTGAGGCATGAAGAGAAAAGGTGTGAAAACTCTCACAACACCAGACCTCAGAGCATCCAACATCCTCACCAGAAATTCACACAATACCACATGACAGCTGAGCACAAAAACACCAATCAACCACAAGATCAGTCCGTGAAGAATTCGCCCATTGCAACTGGACTCTAAAAACAGCTCAGCTCCTGGCAGCACTACAAACCTCAAACTTGAACTTTTCCCTGTGTTCTCAAATTGTTTAAAAGGCACCTGAAGGATGAAAGCCAAAGCTTCTTAATCAGACTGGCAAAGAATCAGCTCCTCACTTCTCAAAGTGATGTTCACATTATTTACAATTTACATTTCAGTAAACTGTAACCCATCACTTCCAGCCGGTGACGCTGAGCAGCAGGAGGGCCTGAAGACTCCGCTCAACCATAACTCAAATTTAGCTTTTTTGTTTTTTACTCACTGAACCCACGTCCTGATTAAAAAGTTTTGTTGGAATGAATTTGAGTCGCAAATTATTTTTCTATTAGTGAGGACAACATTTCTACTACCGAGGAGGGGAAAAGGCATGTTTATGTCAAGGAGAGAACTGCTGGGTTGTGTTTGTGTTATTAAGTGCATTAAAGTATAAATGAATCCCAAATCCATCCAACAGTTTTCAAAGACTGCAGGGTTAATGCCACTAGAAGCTGGCAGACCAGGCTCTCCACACTCCGCAGGAGAACCAAAATTAATATAACGTCATTGTGTTCAGCAGGGGCTTTACCACTTTAATTCTGCCAACATAAGGCACATCTACGGATTGCGCACAATGAATGAAAAGTCTGTAAAAATAGGGCCCAATGAATAGTGTTAATACAAAGGAATTTTCTGTATTGATTCGTCACAGAGGTTTTACCCATATTTTGAATTATGCATTCCATTGTCTTAGAGTAAAATGTCTGTGATCTTAACAGGAAAAGGTACTGGTTCTACTAGAACATTATCTATTTTTCTATCTGTCTATCTATCTATCTATCTATCTATTTTTTTATAGGGAAGGCCAACCCAATGCAACACACACAGGGCTACAGTTTGTGGAGTAATTTGGCGGGAGAGTTTGTGGCTGTTATTGCAAACTCAGAGCCTTTTTTTAACATTTCACAACTACTTTAACACATACAGTGTTGTCTCTTAACCTCCAGATATTTCCTGCTCTAAAGCCTGCGTGTTATCTTCCCCCTTTTACTTCCTCCTCATGCTGGTGGCTTATTAGTGATCACACACATGCTGTCCTCTTCACACAAACACTCATCACCGCCTGATACATTTGTGCCCCGAAGAGCACACGTTCCCGCGGATGGGCCACCCAGAGGAGCCCTGTGGATCCAACCAATGGTGAAGTGAGGAACGCAAAGGTTTGAACATCATCTCAGCTAGGCTAGAAAGATAACACAAGAAACTAGTGGTAAAATAGGAAGAGAAGTGGAGAGAAACAGAGAGTTGCATGGTGGGCGAACCGAAAGCTCCATTAAATAATCTAAAATTAGTACTTGTATGAGGTCTTTCATAGGATTTTGATCTTTTTTCAGTCCTTTTTTCATATTCTACCTCATATTTACCTGATATTTTGAGCTGGGTGCTGCTCTCCACTCAAGGACTCTTTTTAGTCTGAAAAATCTTTCTAAAAAATTAGGAATCATTGATTATTCAGCTTGTTTGAGTACATCTGACAAACGGGAGGAAGAGGGAGGAGTGAGAGGAACAGATCTTCCTGAACTAACCATGTTTTAATATCGTTTTTTTCCCCCCTCATCTCTCTAGGTCTATCCACACATCTACCGGTCTCTCTCTGATCTAGACTCTTCTCTTAGAGTATTTGACAGACTGTGGTTGACACTCGATTTAAGGGGGTGTCAGTTTGTCAAATACCCCAAGAGAGGGGGCACGAGTCTCCAAAGTTCTCCGTCGCCACGTTTGATACAAGCAACCCTGTTACACCCTCATGTTCAACCGTGTGCAGCAGCGCATGTGTAAGTTTAGCTACTAATGCTCAGTGCTGTGTAGATTGCTTACAAATTGTAGTCTGTTATTGACTGTTACTCGGTTACATGATAAAAATTGTAGTCAGTAATGTAATCCAAATTACTTATTTTAGGTAATGCATTCTGACTACTTTTGGGTTACTTTTAGATCACTTTTGACCTAACTTGTTTTTAGATTTGAATGGGATTATTGTTAGAAAAAGCAAAGAGAAATAAATTATATTCCATTCTGTTATCAACATCATGAAACACATTAAACGTTACATTACTCCAGGGTTTCCCAAACTAGGGTAAATGAAAGAAGTGCAGTTGGCTTCTGAGTTGATAAAAAAATTGACTGAGAGGTGCTTTCGTCCTCAGACTCAGAGGCATGGATTGCAAATTAATTTACACGACATTTACGTGGCCATTCTATATTGTGAATTTTCAAAGCTAAATGATATGACACAGTAGAATTTTTTAGAAAGGAATTTGTAATCATGTAATCCATAAAAAGTAACTGTAATCTGATTATGAACATTTTAAAATGTAATATAGCCTAAGTACTACATTTTTGGGTTACACTTTATTATAAGTTGTCCTTGTTACGGTGTAATTATACATTTAAGGACTGAGTAATATTAATTAACTACATGTACTTACTAGGGTTAGGATTAGGGTTTGGCTTTGGGTTACTTGCATGTAATTATGCATGATTTATTGTTATTATAATAGTAAGTACATGTAACGTGTAACAAGGAAATAACACTTCAAATACACCTCAAAATAAAGTGTTACCCATTTTTGGAATCTGATAATATCATCTAGATTACATGTAATCCATTACTACCCAGCTCTGCTTATTCTTGTGCAAAATGGCTTAGGAAAATATCAAATAAATAGAAGCATGGGAGGTTTTACATATAATCTATTCATTTATAGTGTGTGTTTGTGTTTATTGGCTCTATATTACTGCAGTCTTTCTGGATGGATGAACAGGTAGATTGGATACATAAATGAAAAACAAAAAACAAAGAAAAGTACTATTAATGCAGTGCTTTCTGTATCACAGATCATTACATTTTAATAAAGTACTCTTACACTCTCAACATGATTTAGACAACTAGTGTTTAGCATGCTGATCATACTGACAGCTGCTGATGACAGTTTGCATGAACAAGTTCCTCGCTACAGACAACTGGAGTTGTGAAATTTGTGTTTCATTATTAGTATGTGTTGTAATGTGTGTGGGAGTGTGCTATCTGTTATCTGTTAATTAAATCTAACCGTGTTTTGTTTACATTTAGTATTTCAATTCTGTGTACGGTTTATTAGAACATCAAACAATAATTACTAATGGAAATTTTTCTTTTAGAAATGAAATTTTATCAGGTTAATGAGAAAAGTACATTTGCATTTCCAGAAAGAAATTCCAGTGCTTGCAAGGCTGCAAATGATTGATTTTTGTTAAGCTTAGGTGTTAGCATCTGGTCTTACAATAATAAAATGTTTGAGTCACCATTGTCATGACACTTGTTTTCTGTCAAGTGTGCATTACTCCTATCAGAACTGAACTGAGAAGGCCAACTTTCAATTCAATTTGTGAATTTGAATTTAATTTGAATTTAAGCAGCAAACAAATTTGAATTTATGGACGTTTCATAAAAATCATCTTGAAAGTGTAATTTACTGTTATATAGGGTGTGGGCAATTGGGGGGGGGGGGGGTAAATCCACACAAATTATAATTTATGAATTGAAAGGACAAACAAAAACAAATATAATCTGCAAAAAGCAAAGTATAAAAAGAGTCTATATGCTAATTAACTGCAGAAACTAGTAGTGGTGGGGGAAAAGAACACAATTTTAAACAGAATGTTTGAAGAATAACAATACACTGATGGTCCTCACATCAACTGTATAAAAAACCCACATTCTTCAAGCAAAGCTGTTGTAAAGCTGGTTGTTTTCTGACTATCAGTGACATGTAGTGCCCCAGAACAGCCTGAGGTTAAGCATAGGTTATAAGGTGATTCTTGAGTTCGCCGCCTGGGTTTTCTTCGGATGTATGACCTTTGACTTACTAGCCTGAAGCCTTAAGTAGTATTGATCTAATGGTCTTATGCTATGTAGGCTAACAACAGTATTAACTTGCTGTTTGATGTATCCAGTTTGACTCACACATTCACATTGATCCAGAAGGATGTGGTATTAAACTTTCAAACATGCAGGTGAGTTGGAAGTGAGTCATCTAAAATCTAATGCACAGTGTCAAACGCCTTGTGCCTAAGCCCTAAGTGCAATTATTGTAATACATTTTAAAAAGATGTTTCAAGCCAGCAGCCCCTTCATGTAACTTTTTTTGGTTCAAATTATCCAAAACCAATAACTGAGCAAGTACATAACCAACAAGTGTTCAAAACTATCTCCTTACCTTAGCCTAATTCACAACGGTAAGCTTGTAATATTGTTTTAGAATTTGAGTGGTTTGTGTCTTTGAGTCATTACGTCACGTCTGTGTACGTAAAGAAGGAGTCCCAGTTAGTTGGCTATATCGCTTGTGTGGATGCTGCAGGCGACAGATCATTTGAAGCCTCTTCTTACAGCAGCTGGAATAATTAAACTCGTCAAAAAACGAAATAGAGTCTGAAACGGTACGTGATGGAAATGAAACTCATGTAAGTGAC
Source organism: Tor tambroides (assembly GCA_021397915.2). NCBI lineage: Eukaryota > Metazoa > Chordata > Actinopteri > Cypriniformes > Cyprinidae > Tor > Tor tambroides. Next base: position 39,116 of record JAFVLL020009169.1, read on the forward strand.
TGAAATTAGATTATATTCCAGTTTTAAATGAACATTTGATTATAATACAGTACTTACAAAAGAGTTGTATTTTAAAGAGAACGAGTTTTAAGGAACATTAAATTGATTTTGAAGGTTAAAAGAACTATTTCTTTCGATAACATTCGAATGTCAAAGTACAACAATAATAATTTGCACAGTTTGACGTGATCTGAGCTAACTTTGCAATCGTTAGATTTATTCACCGCTGGTAGCGCGATTCATTGTAAAACTTTTTTTTAGTTGGTCAGAACAAAACTGGCAGACAAGTTACTTTACTTGCTAAGTTGACATATGAAACTTTTTATTTTGGACATACTTCCAAGGCGTAGCATCTGTAATTCCACAGTACAGTGAATATCCACACTGGTGCATTGATTGACAGCACACACACACACACCTCAAAACATTAGATTCAACTGCGCTAAGGAGCCGTGCCGATGCACAACCCATGTAAAGAAGATAATTCTGCAAATAACTGCAGTTGCAGGTTTCAAACAGAGATGGCGACAAAGACACAAAACTTATGTAATGGAGCTTTAAAGGGGTCATTGATTATTTATTATATTAATATGTTTTACCTATAATGCTAATAAAGTTTTTGCACACACAAAAAAACAAATAAATATGTGGAAAAATTATTATTTTTCTGATCTGATCTAACCCTCTGTCTAAAATGACCTGTTTTAAGGGGCGTGTCATTTAAAACGTCATTGAATAGGAAACAGTATCAATGCCCCCTGCTATTGCATGTGAGTGTTTTGACAACATGATCAAATAAAATGGTCATTTCCAGACAAAGAATTATGAAATCATTTACTTATGGTTTGTGACGCAGCTACAGTCAGATCTAGTACTGCTTCATCTTTCAACAAATGATTCTTTGTGAACTCTCCATGACACTGGGCCCCGTTTACAAAACAAAATATTCCAAAGTCCAAACAATCCTCTGACACGATCCGGGATGCCATTAAAAAGAACCTATCCACTTGTTCCTTACGCTGGGATCATTCTGATATCTGTACAAAGACACGAACGAGCTGTTTAAACCAAACACGTTAAAGCGAACGTTCTTTCACTCCTTTTGTCCTATTGATCACAGACTCAAGTGCGTGGACTGTGTCAGAAAGCGAACACGCATCTGTATACCATGTCCAGTGTAGACAAGATAGCGGCAGTTATTGACATTTTTATTTGCTTTTGACGCAGTGCGACATTCACATTCAGCGTAATCAAGTGTCAAGACATTAAGCAACTGAATGCCAGAGGGTGGGGCTATTCATCAATGTCTTGCTCTGGAGGCAGTGTTTATGCAAATGTTTGTGCCCAGGTGACGTCATCTTGCACCTCAGATCCAAAACGAGCCGTTTTCGGAGCATGATGAAATAAATGCTTTGTTTATGATGAAGAGGGCGTTTAAGCTATGAAGCTTGCAGGATGTTTTAATGGTACAAAGACCTCTTATATGCCAAAAGATCAAGGCATATTTGATTTCTCATGTCATGGCCCCTTTAAGAAAAGAAATATTCACCCTGTTTGTTGCTGTGTTAAGATTATTTTGTGGTGATTTACAGAGGCATACTAGTGGGTCACATTCATTTTATTATTTTGTGTAATTTCAAAGTACCATGTTCATATGCCTTCAAAACAGAACAAAACAAAAACAGCTTTGGAAAAGAAAAAACAGATCTTACTGTATATTAAGTGTTAAGCTAACATGGAAATTGTACATTTGACTGCTTGTGTATCATTTGCTGCTCACTGCCTCTTGTTTTCCTCGCTGATCGTTGATCTCTTGAGGAACGTGAACTGTCATTCCGTCCATCCAGCGCTCCACAGTCACCTGACACCCCAAACGAGATCTAAGCCAATGACAGAACAGCAGCAAAAAATCATTAGCACAGTGAACAAAACAAGAATGCTAATTTTTACAGTAGTTTTAAGTCAAAGTTTGACTAAAACATCCATTGCATGGTCTTCACAACAAGGACAGATACATATCCATGTATAATGTCCTTGTGAACACCTGAGCCTCCTGAAATAATAGGATTTAATCATTTACTAAAGTACTAGTTACTACAGCACTGATTAGAAGTTAATATGTTATTATTTTGTATTTTAGAAACCATTAAGGATACTAGATAACTTCTAGCACATTATGTCAAAAGTATATATGTTCTGAATAGCATAACTCCCTTGAAGTTTACCAGTGCATTTGCTTCAATGCCTGTGCAAATAAAAGCTGGCATTTTATGTTTTATGTTGAGGATGTAGTGAGGATGTAGTTGATTGAACTCATGTATGATCCATTTGATTGAGCTAATTAACCTGCTAGCAATGCACTTCAGTTTACTTGTGCTCAGCTCAGTTCTATTTTATTTGCGCATTGCTGAAATCTTACAGTACTCCTTTTCTTGTCATAATTCACCAACAATTTAAGTAAAATCATTTATTTATTGTCTAAGATGCATTGATGTGATTAGAGACATCCCACCCTGCAAAAACTCATTTCAGGGAGGTAGCATAACCCCCACCCATGAATAATACATGAATAAAACTCTTAAATTAAAGTAACGTCTGCACCAAAAATAATAGCTGTTGTCCCTTATCCTTTTCATTTGCTTTTTTTCATGCTCAGACATATTGGGGTGATTCATTCAATAGTATTTGTCCACATTGTGATGCAGAATGTGATGCTTATTGGATACACATTCAAGACGCATATATACAAGGTGGAAATGGTAACTGCATGCTCACTGACAATTTTTTACTGGATCACTGAAATTGCATATCAATACCCTGGAAACAGGGCTTCTCTCTCTCTCTCTCTCTCTCTCTCACTCGATTTCCAGGAGTCTAGGAGTTTCCCATTTGCGAGAGTCAGGGAGCTGCTATCAATATGCAGGAGACATACTGGTCTCCCAGACCTTCTGGGAGAGGTGGGATGTCTGTGATTAGCATTGGATAAATCATTCTAAATCATTAAAGCTCTACTGACTTCACAATCTGACACTTTAGATCCAGGTGTCTTACGTCTTGGTGAGTCCGTAAGCCAAATCCAGCATGTCAACCTCTTCATCCACCATTGGCTCCAGTTTGTCATACACACTCTCCTCAAATATCAGGTGACAGGTGGAACAGGCCAGAGTGCCCTCGCATGCTCCTAAGACACACACACACACACACACACACACACACACACACACACACACACACACACACACAAACACACGTTGAGTTTCGATGTTTTATGGGGATTCCATAGACGTACCTATAATGGTTTTTATATCGTAAAAAATGTATTTTTTTATGCACTTTTATGCAATTTCTGTACATAGTACTTTTCATATATTTTAATGTTTGCACTGACAGAAACAATGATTTGTGGGATGATAGCAAAATATAAATGTAAAATGCTAAAAAAAAAAAAAAATGTTTTAAATGTGTGTGGGAGCTGGAAAAAAAGATTATGACACCAGAGCAAAATATAATCTTACTGGAACAGAACTATTTATAAGTTACTATAAATGTAACTTATCTGCTGTATCTATATCCATATCTACAGTATATCTAATCTATCTATCTATCATGTAAGTTAAGTACAACAATAATAACAAAAAATATAACTTGTTTTAGAAGGAGCAGAACATAAAATTGATCCCGCACAGATCTTTAGATCCAATCAATTCTCAATATACTGCACGTTATCAAGTCCCACCCCACATTTTTTATTCTGTCTTGAGAAGCTGTTTCACTTAGATATACATCACATCAGAGAAGAAAAGATAAGCATTTCTATTTCACGCTGACTTTAAGTAAAAATGATTTTGTCACATGTAAGCCATAACAAAATAGTTTAGAATAGGTTAAATGGAAAACAAGTAGTGGGAACATCATTACAGAAACAAGTTCCATAACACACACACATTTAAAACAGATAGGACTTAGATTGATCACATGGAGCCAAAATAACACAAAAAATGGTCTCATTACCAAAGCCACTGATGTCAAGATTCTTCTTGATGACGACGTCTAGAAGAGTCTCTCCCTCTGTGACAAACACGCTGCTCTTTACCCCCGACTGATTTACAAAGTGCACCAGCACTTTAGAGCCCGAGGAACTGAGAACGCACACACACATACACACACACACACACAGATAAACACACTGAACTCATTTCACTGCACTGATGTCCTTGGTAGAGACATTATTACTGACCAAAAAAAAAAGTAAAAATAGAAGTGTAAACAATGGATTGGCTTGATGAGTCGAGTATAGTGTTAAAGTGAAATACAGTTTCTGAGCAGGAACAAGGGTTATTTTATTATTTTTTTAGTATGAGTTTTAAAGAGGGAGAATCTGCGGTGTTCTGCACTAATTTAACTCTTGATTACACAAGGATGTTGATTAGTTTTAATCATTCAATGTGTTTGCAATCTCTTAATCATTCATGTGCAAAGGAGGGCTCTAATGATTGCTCAGTTAGGCTTAAATGAATTGCCCGTAAATCACAGACAATGACACACTCAATGGACATCTTTGAATTTTGTAATTCCAGACCAAATGAAAAAAATACTTTAATTGGATGTTTATCAAAGAACATATGACATTAAACATGATCCTCTGGCCTTTCTTAGTCTTTAAACAGTGCAGTTAAATAGCAAAGCCCAGAAAAAGGCTACAATTCGAATTTGAGTGTTTTTGGACTTTCTACACGTAGAAAATGAAAAGTAGATTACTGTCCTCTCAACACAAGAAAAACGACACTGACTAGGGCATTTGTCTTTGTCGTTGCGTTATGTGAACAGTCATAATTGAGTTATGGGTATTCGTGTAGTCCAGCTACATTCATTATTTGTCTGTCCAAGTAGATATGACACTATGTGTAACTGAATATTTAAGTCATTAAATACACGTCACCTCATACGCACAGTCGATTAATGTGTATACAGGCTGGACCGTGTTGAGCTACAAATCATATTATCTAAGTCTGTTAGTCCAACTTTGCAAAAATCTGACTGGCACAATTTCAGTCACACAATGGTTTATTTTAAAAAGACAAATTAGTTTCAGTCCAGGTTTATAAGGGACTATTCTTTTCAAACTTGCTTTGGGACAATTTGCATTTTAAATTTAAGTGAATTAGGTGGTTCTGTGAAGCAGATGACAAATGCCATGTCAGATTTTTCATGTGACTGTTCCCGTTCTAAACTTTTCAGTGATGACTCATGCACTATACACAGGAGACTCTGAACGCGTTTCAGTGTCACCCATCCATGAATAGCACATTGGTACATCCCTGTATAGTTTGACAGCTGTGTACCTTTTTTGCTTTGGGTTATACTTCCTCAATCACACTCTTCTGAGTTTTGGATTTAATTAATGGAGGTTGTTGCAAGTTACTGAGGCCTTGCATTTTAACTATTTATTTCATATATAGAGAAATACGTATGAGGAAAAGGGGGTATTAAAAAAGGTGGTGATAGATTCAGGGAAGTATGACGTGCTGGCTGGGTTTTATTTGAAGAAATGGTGTGTAGTCTTGAGGAGAGCCAAAAGTGTCGATGTCCTCAGGTTTTTACAATATAGCCCACTCCCAAACAAATAAAATTCAAAATATTTTCCTTCATCACCCACACACATTAGCTCACAACAGATGTACTTCTGTATTACGAAATATCATGCATTTAAATCGGAGAAGTAACACGGAAGATGCCTAAAAAACTAATTATATTGTGAACAATTAACCCAATTAACTACATCTGAATTCATTTAATCACATATTCTTGTATAAATAAGTGTTTTATTTACATCACTTAATTATACATGGTAGGCTATCGAAACTAAATGTATGTGTTACATAAATTGTGATTAACTTAATCAGCTAATTGAAACACATCATGTAAAATGAAAATAACTTGCAAAATCATTTATTATAATTCACTACAGCTTATCTTTCACTTGTTAATCTCTATAGATATCTGTTTAAATAATATATATTATAGACCAGCTTTTCCGAAATGTTTAAAACTGACAAACAACTTCCAATGTCATGAGTCCAAGAAATTGGACTGACAAACATATTTTACTGCTGTGTGAGCAAAAAACACTTAGATCTAGTTTGCTTGAGTCTGAAGGATGGGTGACACAAGCCTTTGTCTAAACATAGCTGGAGAGTCCAATTACGTGTCAGTAATTGCAGCTTTGTTTCACCAATGTGCATGGATGATGGGTTTTCTAGACCTGGATGAGCACAATCCTTCAGGTGGAAATACAGAATGGACAGGTGACCAGAAATGGCTGATAATAATGGCCAGCCTGACATGTAGCACTTGATGATCGAGACCAGGCCTTTGACACTGAATTCTAATAGATACTGGCGGCTTGACAGGAAAAGGAATGAGTAGGAAAGATTTTCCAGGATTCTGACAGCCCAGTCTTGTAAGAGGACCAGGACTTTAATGAGGAGCTGGGTAGAGTAGTTTTTCAAGAAAGGACCTTGTTTTCCTTATGTTGTGGAGCATAAAGCATCTGGACATGTCAAATGTCATTCGTCTAAAAATAAGTATTATTTTACATAGAAATAGTTCCGTTCACACTTCCTGTTTTCTGTAATGCATGTTTTTGTAATGGATCCTTTTGAACAGAAAGTACTTTTGTCCCTCACATCTCATTGTAATTTGTGAAAAAATAAATATAAATACTAATCACTTTGATAGTGGACACTTTCGCTCGTTGTGTTTTTGCATGATCAAAAGAGATTTGGTGAAGGGAGGTTTTGGCCAGGAGGGAGAAGACAGTCTTATTGAGCTTGAGTCAAAAGCAGTCAATAGTCATCCGGTCCGATATGTCAAGAAATGTACAGATCTTTTCTCAGATTACAGATGCAGAGGCAGATGGGGGAATGAGTTTGTGTTATCTGTGCAGCATTGATAGAAACGCCATCTGATTACAGGCTGTTCCAAACAATCTGGTGTGGGTGGAGAAGAAAAGCACCTCTGATTCCTGTGGAACCCCGGTGGGTTGATAAGAGTGGGCTATTTCACCTTATTTAAGAGCCTAATAAAAGCACAATACTAAAGTAGATATGCTGTTCACCACACAATACTGAAGAAAGCAAATGTTTCTTCTGTATATTGATTGCATTAAAGCTAAGAATACAAAGGTCTAAGGTCATGTGATGTATAAAATAATGAGTGCATTGAGAGTTCTAGTGATCTTTCGAAGAGATGCTGCGGGCAAAACATTCCCAAAGCCAATGATATAATGAGCTGATTTAAATTTCCTTCCACAAGTGTTATTTTCAGGTTTTAGGAAATGCAATACATACAAAAAAAAAAAAGGAAAATCCTGTCATCATTTTCTCACCCTCATGCCATTCCAAACAAAATGATTTTTCATTATTATGTTAAACGCAAAAGATATGATATTTTGTATGAACAAAAACTTTTCTTCTAAATGTCTTTTTCTATTGTGCAAGAGAAAAAAAAAGTCACATCTCTGGTCAAGTTTACACGACTACTTGCACTTGTACACACGCACACAAACCAACTCGTTACTAAGAGCTATGACAGTTGGTCATTCAATGCATTCAATATCTTTAACATTATCTTTTTCATCAGAGAATGGCTGAATCAAACAAGAAGGGTATTATCAGAGTGTGATGTGCAGTATAATGTGATAGAATAGTCCCAAAAAAGGAACCCAAAGTGTTTCGTTTTCACTCAAGCAAACCAGATATAGGCTATAACTGTAATTTATTCTCCACATACTGTAGAATCATAGATCATTTCTTGTTAAAAAAAATACTCTTTATATTCAGTCACCTGTACCTTTGGGTTAATAAACCTGGGTCTGTGTGTAATTAGACTAGCAACATGCACATATTATGTTATTCCAACCCCTCTTTAAAAAGGTGTGACTTCCAGAGCTGGCCATTACAATGTATCTGTTATTTTTCTTTGTACATTTAAATTAAATGAGCAAACCTCTTTGGCTACACTGCTCATTAAGATGGCTTTTAATGCGGTGACGAGATATTATTTGGATGGTGTGACTTGTTTTAAGATATCTAGAATTTACATATTCCATGTACAGACACAAATCATTATGTGAAACAACAAGAGAAGTACATTTGATCCTTACCCATTTGGCTGGGATTGACTGCAGAGTCTGGGAACTGTGTGAAGAAATCTTGGATGGGTCCGCGTGGATCCTGGGAGGCACAATGGAGCCAAGCTGGAACGGAGCAGGACCTGCACACACTTACGAAAAGCCATGCTGTCCTGCTGTGCAAGCGTGTGTGCATGTGGGTCTATGAATGAGGAGGCTCTGCATCTAATTTTGGGATGTTCTTTGTTTCAAGGACAAAGCTGCAAGCTCCATGGTAAGGCCAACCCTGATGTGGACAAGGTTAAACACACAGAGAAAAGGAGAGAGAGTGAAGCCTTGGTCATAAAGGGATATCTCGTCCAAAAATGCAAATTCAGTCATTAATTACTCACCCTCATGTTGTTCCAAACCTGTAAGGCCTTCATTCATCTTCAGAACACAGATTAAGATATTTGTGATGAATACTTGGTGCTGCTCAGTTGCTCAGTGTGTTCATTACTGGCATCTCACGGTGGCACGGCGGCGCGGCGCGGCACGGCATCTTTTTTTGGGGGGGTAGTCGTGGCCTAGTGGATAGAGAGTCGGACTTGTAACCCAAAGGTAGTGGGTTCAAGTCTCAGGTCTGGCAGGTATTATAGGTGGGGGGAGTGAATGTCCAGCCCTCTCTCCACCCTCAATACCACAACTGAGGTGAGACCTTTGAACAAGGCCCTGAACCCCCAACTGCTCCCCAGGTGCCGCAGCATAAGTAAGAGAGTGAGTGTGTGTATGTATATGTATATATATACTTGGATGGGTTAAATGCAGAGCACAAATTCTGACTATGGGTCACCATACTTGGCCTCACTAACTTTCCTTACTTTTTGTGTGCAAAACCCCCCCAAAAATAACGACTTTATTCAACAATTCTTCTCTTCCGGGTCAGTCTCCACTGCCATTCATGAGAGTATCACGACGTATGCACTGTGCTGTGTTTACAAGCAGAGGAATGCACATGCAGGAGAATGACCCGGAAGAGAAGAAATTGTTGAATAAAGTCATTATTTTTGTTTTCTTTGCACACAAAAAGTCTTCTTGTAGCTTGAAGGTTGAACCACTGATGTCACATGGACAATTTCAGCGATGCCCTTACTATGTTTCTGGACCTTGAATGTGGTAGTTGCATTACTGTGTTAATGCAGGGACAGAAAGCTCTTAGATTTAATCAAAAATATCTTAATTTGTGTTCCGAAGATGAACGAAGGTCTTAAATCGCTCTACCAACTCTAAATTCCTACCATTACAGACAGGGGCATGCCCCAAGTTTTAGCAAATAGGTCAGATATGATGGTCAAAGTAAGTAGGGGGTGAAGTAGTGGAATAGTTAGGTGTTTTGGAAGGGTTTTTTTTTTTCACTTAGTGCGGAAGAGTTTGAACAAAGCTTGAGAATATTTGTTTTTAATTCCTTGTTTTTATATTATTATTATTATTATTACTATTTTTTTTAATTCCTTATTTTTATTGTTGTGATTATTTTTATTTTTTAATGACTATTTTACTTCCTTTTATGTAAAGCACTTTGAATTACCACTGTGTATGAAATGTGCTATACAAATAAACTAGCCTTGCCTTGCCTTATGGGTTTGGAACGACATGAGGGTGTTATTCATGACAAAATTGTCATTTTTGGGTAAACTATCCCTTTAAAGATCACGAATAGCTTACAGAAATAAACCAGCACAAGAAAAAACACATTTTCTTTATCTTTGTAGTTTACTTTAAAATTCAGTTCTTGACAGGTTTTTGTCATCTGATGGTCTCCTCATGGTGCACTCAGATGTTGATCTTGGGATCAAATCAGATTACGAGTTTCTGATCAGATCAAATGATGGATCACGGGAGTCAGATCAAAGTCAAACTAAAGGTCCTCTCTCCCCGATACAATCTCAGAAAGATTTTTCTTCGTTCTTCATATTTGACCTTGATGAACTAAGAAAAGAAATGAATCAGAGAGAATTTCCACATCAAAGAAAATATGTAAACATCATAGACCAGTAGCAGTTTGAATGTATTGAATGTATTTATGCACCACCAAAAGAAACACCAAATCTTCCTTTTTTCCAGATTTAGTTTGAAATAGCATCACACTCGTTTGTTCTTTAATTTCTCTTTAAGTGTATTGTGCCCTCAAGAATAGAGATTTGAGACTTGGATCGAGGTGTGGCCTTATGGTTCAGATTCCAAACATAGCTTTAGGTTAAGGCCAGGTTTGTTTTTTTGGATTGAATCTGAAATTAGTAGTGGTTGACCTGTACAGGTTTTTGAATGGCCAACGCTGATATAATATATCTCAGTGGCTGCCCCAAGACCCCTGGAAGAACACAAGTTTGAAATCTGCCACCTTGCCTTATGGGCACTCAGTTCTAACCACTTCGGATCTGCAGGAAAATTATATAATGAAAATGTTAAGTGACTAATTGGCACCAAAAACCCCAAACAGCATCCCAAAACCTTCACTAGCGACCACTGAGCTCTCATTCATGCCATTTAGGAGCCCTCCAATATGTGTATTAGCATTGTTAACACAAATAAACTGTGAATATCAACATGCATTACTTATTGTTGTGTACTTTCATAACAGCATAGTATTTGTGCAAAGTATTTGTGAAGTTAAGGAAAAAAAGAATTACCTAGGAATCTTGAAAAGCCTGCAGTATGATATCATTCGTTGTCTGAGTTTTGTGGTTTTAAAATAGTTTGGAAAGCCTATTAAAGTCGGAATTTGAATGTATCTTCAGTTTCTTACCGAGAAGCAAAGAAAGCTGTCAGCTGAGAACATTCACCTTGACTTAAACTCCTTATGAGACCACTTCTTTTAAATACTACAATTTTGGGTTTAGTATAATTGCCTTGTAGGAAACCGCTTCACAGAATACTTACCCATTATTTCTTTGATATTTTTGAGGTATGTGGTGGATGTTCACCAAAAAAAACTTCAGTTTAAATAAATTAAATTAATTTACAAAGATCCAAATGGCACAATTCGTAAACAAAGACACTGAAAAAAAAGAGTTCTGCTAAAAGAGATCTGGATACTTAATTAAAAGTATTTCAGTAATAAAATAATAACAAATTATTATTAGCTGAAAATAATTTTAGCTATGTTTTTGTCTTTATGTCTGTTGTATATGGGCTGTATTGATCCACATCGTTTGTGCATGTGTATATGTGTGTGTGTGTGTGTGTGTGTGTGTGTGTGTTTGTGTTTGTTTACTGCTGATATACTGTTGATCACTACTGTGAATACTGCATGATTGCACCAAGATTTCCTGGGAAACTACATTCATTCATTCATTCATTCATTCATTCATTTAGCCCTATAAGGAAAAGGAAAAGGCCAATTAAAAAACACTTTGAACTTTGACTAAAAATAATTGTCACATCACTAAATATTCAAAAAAAAAATGATATAGTATATAATTCAGTATAATAATAGTTTAGTTTAATAGTTTATTTAATTTACTTTATTAATATTATAAATTAATTTCTAATTAATAATGAGCAGTATAGGAGAACGTGTGATAGAATTGTCGGTTCTTAGTCATGGTCTTATAAACCAACAATCCTTTTGGTTAGTCACTCTGACCAGCTTTTTATAAAAACTTTTAAATAAACAGCATACAAATAGAGTTCAATAATTTTGTTATACAACATTCCCAACTGGGCCAAAAATATTGGCTTTATGATGAGATACAAAGGGAGCAGCTTTGATCATAAGGTCATAAACAATTTTAGATGACAAATCACACACTAGTATAGTGTTCATCATTTTGATTCTCGGTGTGAGATTGATCCATTCTGAGAAAACTGTTCTGACGTAACTTTAAAAAAGATATTTCTAAGGATATTGATTATTTTTCCAGAACCTCTCATACTGGACATATATCTGGGTAATAATGCTTGAGCCTCAGGCAGGATTACTAGTTAACTAAAATTGAAACTAAAACTAGAAAGAAAGAAAGAAAGAAAGAAAGAAAGAAAGAAAAACTGAAATAAAAAATAAAAACTTTGTTTTATTTTAATTTAACTTTATGTATTAAAATAACACTAATACTAAAACTGAAATACAAAAATAATAACAACTATACAGACATACAGATATATATAGAAAAATACACAACAAAATTTCTAAAATTTTAACTAAAAAAACTGAAAATTTAAAAATATTAATATTAATAAAAAACTATAATAATATCTCAAAAATACCATAATAACGCATGGCCTCAGTCTCACACTCTCACACTCATATTTTGTGTAATTTCTGCACATTTACTATACTCCAGTTTATTAATTAATGTATTAATTAACGTTTAAAAATTAAAATGTATCTATTATTATTATTATAATTTTTATAATTACTTATATTTATTATTTATAAATAATAATAGTAACACAACCTCTCAAACATATTAAAATCTATGTCATTAAGGAATATTCTGGAGCTGATAGATGTCATTTCACTTGAACTGTCAAAATGTTTCCCCAGTCGCTGAGCTCTGTCTAGAATCTGATGTGAAATGTGCATGGGATTAATGTGCTTCTGATTGGTGTGCTGATTGCTATCATTGACTGAAGACTGTGCCTCAATTCACACAAAAGGTTCACAGCCAGCTGGTTTTCTGTGAATAAAACAAATCTTACATGCTCTTGTGAAATTCTTATGTAATTAATTATATAAATAATTAATCATACAGTTTCACTCCATCCTTTTCAAAACCGTAATGCTCACTTTCTTATAATATTTCATGCTTTTCAAAGCAGAAACCTTGACACTGAGTGAAAGAGAGATAAGTGGGCTAGGAACTACCACTGGATCTCCTAGAAAAACCTTTCTGCTGTATGTATGAATGTACTGCGCAGGCAGCTAACACTTTTGAATGTGAAGGATAATTTACAGTCAGACTTTGTGGGAGACATACTTACAAAAACACTTTATGTTTTGTATCTGTCAGCTCCAGAGGCTTTCTGAAGGCCAACTGGAAGAATTTTAACCTTCAACTGATAACGGTGTCCATTAACATGCGCTTGATGGCCTTGAGAAACTTCAGGGCTGTTCTGTAACCAAACATCTGAAAATCACTGGATGCAAGTAACTGCTCCAAACCTGAAAGCCAATTTGACGCTCTATAACCACAGGCCTTGGCATCAACAATTGTGAAAAGTGAAGCTTTGAAAATGATTTTGGTTGCAACATGTGTAACAAGGACACCTTAAAATAAAGTGTTACCTGATCTTTTTTTCACAATAAAAATGTGCACTACAAAGAAAAGAGGCATCATAAACAACTGACACAAAACAAGTCACAAACTGATATTTATGACAACAGAAATTTTTACAGTGACTCTTTTTGCTTTTAGTCTTTTGTCTGAATTTGCTTCCCTTGTAATGTACACTATACTCCAGGTTCACTTTATTTACAGAAATTCATATAACGCAAGATGACAGAACTTTTCCAAAGTCTTACTTCATTCGAATGAAGGCTCGAGGCATTATGCACACACGGCTTTGCAATAATGTGTGGAAGTTATGAAATCAGAACAGAAATATATCAAGATTGTATTGAGTATAATAACTCAAAGAGCTAAAGATCTCTACTATAATAAGAAAGAAATATAAACACAACACTTTATTTCCAGTTCCAGGGACACTTACCTGGTTTCACCCTGTTATAGTCATTTGTGATGCTTGCCATTTTATCTGTAGAGAAAAACAATCACAGAAGAGCATTAATCTGGGCTGAAATATACCATTCTTTTTAACAGTCAAGGTCATAATACATGAACATTGCAAAATTTCTCATTCATATAATACTGTATACAGTTTTATTCCTGATTTTCTGCCTATTTTGCTAATGTAATGAAGCTGCAAGCTGAAAATGTATTCATTAGTACATATTTCGAGCTGAACAAAATAATTTCCATATTTTTTGTTAAAATGTGCAGCAAACATTTGTCACCATGACATTTTTTCGGATAATGTGTTGTGACAAATGTGTTTACCTCTCATCTTTGGAAATAACAATCTGGTAAGAGAGATGTTTTTCAAAAGATTAGGTTCTACATGTTATTAGAAAGCTATTTGTGTTCCCCTTCAGGAACTCGAGCTGCGTAAAAACGCTATGGGAACGCCTTCAGCGTGACCACACTCTGAATCACGTATGTAATCAGTCCAATGGTGTGGCGAGATGTCACGGGTGGAGTGACCTAGAGACCAGGAAGCTTAAAAGCATGTGCGGTGGGAACAGCGGCAGCTTCTGTCATTCAGTAAGCGCTCTCTGTCTGTGTCAGTCTTATTTATTGTTGTCTGTCTTGCTGTGAGTTACTATGGCTAAGAGAGAAACTAAACAGTGTGGCCACAAACAGCGTTTCAGGCTGTATGTCACTCCATGCCCCCACTTCATCAAGGGGTGGGGATGCACAGTCTGTGTGTTGTTTGTTTGGGAGCGGAACACGCTCAGTCTTCAAGGGGGCTGATTGTCCGCATTGTGAGTGTCTCTCGATGCCGACGCTCTGCTCCTGGAGAGCTCTCACCAGCGTTCCCCACGGCTCAGGTCCTGCTTCTGCCGAGGCAGAGCAGTGGCTGCGGTTGTGGGGATCGCAAGTGGATCTGGTGGAGAGAATGGAGACAGGCCAGTCCCTTTCTCCTTCCTCACCCTCCAGATCCAGTGCCCTCTCTCAGAGATCGGAAGCACACACGTTCTTCCACTCATGAGGAGAGGGCTCGATGCTCTACCTACTGTCCTCCGAGGAGGTCAATGTGGAGAGCGTCGACGAGACTACGGATTCACCACCCCAGTCTCCCCAGTATGAGGAGTTAGTGGAGGTTATCACTCGTGCGATAGCCAAGTTACACATCGATTGGCCCGCCGAGAAGCAGACCGAGCCACCTAATAGCAAGCTTGATAACACTTTTTGCGCGCTCGGTCATTACCTCCACATCCTGTCGAGGCAGGGGCTGAGGCCTGGAGAATGGAGAATCCACCCCGATGTGGTGAAACCAGATTTGGAGTATGTTTGGTCAAGCTCAGGTGGATCTGATGGCTATGTCTGTACACTTTTCCCCTAATTATTCTGCTCCCAGGAGTTCTGGAGAGAGTGCGTCGGGTTGGGTTCCGTCTGCTGTTAGTAGCCCCATTCTGGCCAGCCTGAGTATGGTTCTCGGACCTGGTGTCCCTTCTTGACGGCTCTCCATGGGAGATTCCCATCAGGAGAGACCTCCTCTCTCTAGCGGGGGGCACGATCCTTCACCCCCACCCGGAGTTGTGGAAATTGTAGGTGTGGCCCCTGAAGGGGCACAACTCATAGCTTCCGGTCTCTCAGCTGAGGTTGTTGAGACTATCCTCCAATCCAGAGCTCCCTCTACGAGGAAACTGTATGCCCTGAAGTGGAAGCTTTTCACTTCTTGGTGCGGCAACCTCCAGCTTGACCCAGTCAACTGCCCAGTTGGTTCAGTTCTGGAGTTCTTGCAGGCTCGGTTGTCCGCAAGGTTGACCCACTCCACCTTGAAGGTCTACATGCTGGCCATAGCTGCTTACCACGCCCCTCTTGCTGGCCAGTCTGTGGGAAAACACCAACTGGTGACACATTTCCTCCGCGGTGCGCTGAGGCCTCCGGTACGTTCTAGAGTCCCTCCGTGGGATCTGGCCATGGTTTTAGAGGCTCTGTGCAACCACCTTTTGACCCTCTTGAGGAGATCTCAGATTATATTTTGACAGTCAAGACTGCTTTCCTACTTGCTATTTCTTCTCTCAAGAGAGTTGGGGACTTACAGGCCCTCTCAGTGGCCACCTCCTATCTAGACTTTGCGCCTGGTATGGCCAAAGCTTTTCTGTACCCCAGACATGGGTACGTGCCTAAGGTGCCCTGCTCTGTGCCACGGCCCGTCGTACTGCAGGCCTTCTGTCCTCCTCCCTTTCGGGATCCAGACCAGCAGAAGCTTAATTGTGTGTGTGAAGTGCGAGCACTGGATGCATACGTCCACAGAGCTGCCCTGTGGAGGAAGTCTGACCAGTTTTTCGTTTGCTAGGGTCTTTCCAAAAGAGGTCGTCCCACTACTAAACAGACCCTCAGCCGGTGGATTGTAGATGCCATTTCTCTCTCTTACGAGCCCTCTGATCTCCCCTCGCTTCTGGGGGTCAAGGCTCACTCAACTAGAAGTGTGGCGGACTCCAAGGCTTTTCTGTCAGGTGTCCCTATGCTTGACATTTGTAACGCTTCGGGTTGGTCCACGCCGCTCATGTTTGTGAGGTTCTACGACCTCGATATTCACACCACTCTCGCCTTAGTTGTGCTTTTCCACACTAGGCAGGGATTTGAAAGTCTGGTGGCACAGGCATCCTCATTCCCATAGCGTTTTGACGCAGCTTGAGTTCCTGAAGGGGAACGTCCTAGGTTACGTATGTAACCATGGTTCCCCGAGGGAACGAGACGCTGCATCTCATTGCTATACTTCCGGCATCCCTGCGAGTGCTTCCCTCATTCTACCAGAAGCTGCCGCTGTTTCCACCGCACATGCTTTTAAGCTTCCTGGTCTCTACATTACTCCGCCTGTGACGTCTCGTCACTCCATTGGACTGATTACACACGTGATTCAGAGTGCGGTCACACTGAAGGCGTTCCCATAGCATTTCGATGCAGCGTCTTGTTCCCTCGGGGAACCATGGTTACATAGGTAACCTGGGATGTTTTGTTTCTTAGAAGTACACAGAATCTAACCTATTCTATAGACTGTGTCAGAAGAAAACTACAGATCAAAGAACACAAAAAAATCATTTTTGCATACATGCTGTGGCTGCACTTATAGGACCCTTATAAATCATTTGAGATATGGACACCACTAACACTGAAAGAAAGAAGGCATACAAGTAATAAGGAACTGTATGTTCTTTGCTATTTCCTGTCATTAATTTTGTCCTTGAGGTTTTGAGCTCATCTTTTTAATGTATGTGACACATTTATATAATCAAAAGCAGAGTTTCAATTTTTTTTTTTTTTTTTGAAGTTGTATTCATAAACGATGTACATTAGGTAAGGACTGCCCTACTATACACATACAATAATGGCATCCTATTTTATGATAATGAATTCTGTGCTGAAAAGTGTGCTTCAGTGTAAATCGGTTCAGTTATATGGTATAGTGTCATTCATCTGCTTTTCTGAGGGTACAGAGGAGTTATTCGCAACATTTTAGCATTTAATTAGTCTACTAGACGTCAGATTGAGGGTTTAAAGAGGAAAGGGAGGATCAGAGTCTCAAGGGCTGCATAATGTCTATCAGATTCATGTCACGTAGAGGTATTAAGGCAGCAGAGATACGTACACGAACACATTTATTCATTTTAATGTTCTGTATGTTTGGAAATTGTCACTTATCTTTTATTAGAGTAAAAAAAAAAAACATATGCGTCGGGTTCCACAGATATCAGATATCATCCAGAAGTTTAACATCCATATGCTGCATGAACTACGCTGAAAAATATCGCCCTCTGGTGTTCGGTGAAGGCGTGTACATGGTTGGCTTTCTAGAATTAGAT
Source organism: Tor tambroides (assembly GCA_021397915.2). Classification (NCBI taxonomy): domain Eukaryota; kingdom Metazoa; phylum Chordata; class Actinopteri; order Cypriniformes; family Cyprinidae; genus Tor; species Tor tambroides. Next base: position 56,818 of record JAFVLL020009169.1, read on the forward strand.
TATGGCCATGTTCGGGAAAGAAACTAGCATACTGCATATTTTACACCAAATATTCTCTATTACATAAAACGTTTTGTAATACCACGCATAAAACGTTGTCAGTGAAACAGGCATCGTGAGAAGTCACAAATTAGACTCAGAGCAGCGGCCCGCGCATTTTAGCCAATTATAAAAGCTCTCTCCCTGTCAATCACTTTGGGCGCTGGGTTTGCTGACCCGTTGGAATTTTTTTTTTTTTTTTTTTTTAAATAGAATGGTAAACAGCTAAACATTTTAAACTATTCAATGCTGCATTGCCACATGACCTCAAGTGGTATCCAGTGTTATCTTAGAAATAAAACTTAAACACTCATTGACATTTTCAATCCAATTTCTGATAAATAATAATAAAGTCATAATTATATATATATATATATATATATATATATATATATATATATTGCCAAAAGTATTGGGTCGCCCCCTTCTAATGAACAGGTTTGACTACTTTAGTAATTTCTATGAGTACAAATCTTAATGTTAAAGCATATAATGATATTCTAGGAAATTGTGTGCTTCTAATATTATAGCAACAGTTTGGACAGGACCCTTTTCTATTCTAACATGACAATGCCTCTGTGTATAAGGCAAGGTTCAAAAAGAAAATTACTGATTCAGTCAGTGTGGAAGAACTTGAATGGTCTGCATAAAACCAAGTCCTAATCCCAGTTTAACACCTCTGGTATGACTGTAAATGCAGGCCTTGAGCCAAAAACTCAAATGACTTGCCAACAAATGACTTGTACATACACTATATAGACAAAAATATTGGGACACCTCCTTCTTTAGAACAGAAAAATGCACTTCCAAATCTGTGGCAACAACAGCATGGGAACATCATTCATGTATTTAAAAATTGTATTTCCATCTCTTTTGCAACAGTTTTGGAAGTGTCTAAAATGACTGTACCCATATGTACAAGTCATTGGAGTTTGTTGATGAGTTTTTGGCTCAAGCTCTGCATTTACAGTCACACCAGAGGTGTTCAACTGGGATTAGGACTTGGTTTTATGCAGACAAGTCAAGTTCTTCCACACTGACTGAATCAATAATTTCCTTTTTGAACCTTGCCTTATACACAGAGGCATTGTCAGAATAGAATAGAATAGAATAGAATAGAAAAGAAAAGGGTCCTGTCCAAACTGTTGCTATAAAATTAGAAGCACACAATTCCCTAGAATATCATTATATGCTTAAATATTAAGATTTGTACTCATAGAAATTACTAAAGTAGTCAAACCTGTTCATTAGAAGGGGGCGACCCAATACTTTTGGCAATATAGTGTGTGTGTATATATATAGAGAGAGAGAGAGAGAGAGAGAGAGAGAGCGAGAGGCCTATGCGTTTTTTTAATAATAGCTTTATATTGGCAGATATTCATAAACGTTTATGACAGTGATCCGTTCTAAACATAGCTTGCATCTTCTGATCATACACTGTTTATAATAATGCACACTTCATTAAACAACTGAAAAATGAGCAAGAACAACACTAGCCAATGAATTGGTGATGTTTTTAATATTTTATTGATGGTTGCAATGAAATCGTTTTAAGCAGCAATCTTTTCGGTGATTGGTTGACAATAAAATAAAAAACCACCTGTACCCTAAAGGCACGAAATCGCCCAGGTAACAAGAATGCTGTATGACATAAGAACAAGCTTCATATTTTTAAACAGGAGATCCATGTTCTTGTATATCAAAAAGTTTAGAAAGTATCCAAGAGTGAGATCCGAATGAAGATTTCTTCCAAAGCAGCTGGGGACATATTGCTTCATTGCAGCATATTGCCACATGAATAAAAATAAAATGAATATAGATCAAAAAACAACTAAGGCACTGCCTACAAGTGCAGGGCTATTCAAAACTGTCTACACTCTGGGTAAATACTGTTCAGAAATAAAGGGAGAAATTTAATCCCAAAAGATGCTTTTTAAGTGTCACTCTATTAAAGGATTCTTTAAAATAATACTGCGAAAAAATTCAAATGCCTCAAAAACCAAAGTCGCGTCATTTAAAAAAGCTTAAAATAAGAATAGGATTAAAAACTAAACTAAACTAAAAATACAGTTTGATATTTTATCTTCAGTGAAAAGGCACAAACAGGGAGCAGCCACAAACCTGCAGCAGTGAGAAACTATAACTAAAGGAATTATCAACAGGGATCTCTCACATAAACATGCACAAACACACACACACACACACACACACACACCTTTGATCTTGTGGGTTGCCTGTATTGGCAGAGTGGTTGATGGGAGCAGATAGCCATGAGTTTTAATCTATACTGTAGTTGTTTTATTAGAAAGGCACATAGATACAATGTTATAGCAATAGCTAGGCTATTACACCATCACAATGGCACTGTGCAATTTGATAGATCGACTATACTGATTGGAATTGGCACACTGACATGTCTCTATGGAGTGCTTTCGAAATCTATCCTAACACTGGAATGTTTTTTGTACTTCAATTCCTACTGAAATCCCAGTTTTACTGAAATTAAAACCCTTTAGTTCAATTAATCAGCAAACCGTTAATGTTTTCCAATAAAAAAAGCTACATCTAGGTCAAAACAACGCAAAAAAATAAATCTCCCTTATAATCCAGTAACCCAAACAACACACTTGAATTAAAGGGATTTTTGAACTGTGCAGCATTATTCTATATTTGGCTTTATTTTCTGTTGGAGTGGTGCATTGTGGGTACTGTAGTTCCTCTGCAGGAATGATGCAAAAGACAGGCTGTAGCTCCCCCTGTTGGCTGACTGCGGTACATTTACATGCACTCGAACTCGTCGATTCGCTGTTTGGTGTTTCCAGAGCGGATCTGGCGAAGCGTCTTGTATTTATCTCGTCCTGCTCGTACATTCTCTGCGTGGAGGATGTCGTTCTGGGTCTTCTTGGTCTCGTCACGAGCATTAGCAAGCTCAGAAGTAAGAGCCTGTGGAAAAAGAAGATTTTTCATTTTTTTTCCTTTTCAAAGTAAATTCCCACTGATAAAGCCTTTATTACAGGCTAATCATGGGTGTCCACTTTTTTTTTACTCTATTGACAAATTACAGCTTGGATACTCTGCAAAATACCTCCTTTTGCATTCCACACAAGAACAAAAGTCAAATCAGTTTGGAATATAATAGTTAAAAGGAAATGAAAACTCTGTCATTCGTCTTCGGAACACAAATTAAGATATTTTTGATGAAATCCAAGAGCTTTCTGACCCTGCCTAGACGGAACTACCACGTTCAAAGCCCAGAAAGGTAGTAAGGACATTGATAAAATAGTCCATGTGACATCAGTGGTTCAACCTAAATTTTATGAAGCTATGAGAATACTTTTGGCAGCGGCTATTTGCGAAAGATGCTATTTACACTAAGTGCAAATAGCGATGGATACTATTTACACTAAGTGCAAATAGCAATGGATTCTATTTACACTATATTAAAAAAAGCTATATATGATAAAATATATATATAAAATAGCTACACTGTTAAAATAGATTTTCTGCTATTCATATACTACTTATTGCAAATAGTGGCAATTATCTGCACCTCAGTATTGTAGTATATTATAAAAAAGTACGCAATAATAATGTATTGAGTGTAAATTAGAGTTTTAATTCAAATTATTAAATGGATGCCACCTTATTGGGACAATAAAGCCCTCCCTACACCTACCCTACCCGATACTTTATTTTCAACTTTTTGATTATTTCTTTCATTTTTATTGAAAATAAATGCCTTCCCGATCCGATATGAGATTTGAAAAGGGAGAAAAAAAGTTTGGCAAAAGGCGGGTTTGAACTCGGGTCGATCGCGTCAAAAAGCACACGCCTCACCATCTACGCCACTGAAACTGATGTAAAATGGGTGTCTTTTTTCTCAATCACACGCTGGTGGGCGGAGTTAGTGTAAATAGCCTTTGCCAACAAGGCCGGCTATTTTCTTTGCGCACAAAAAGTATTCTCGTAGCTTCATAAAATTACGGTTAAACACTGAAGTCACATGGACTATTTTAACGATGTCCTTATTCCCTTTCTGGGCCTTGAACATGGTAGTTTTGTCTGTGGAGGGTCAGAGAGCTCTCGAATTTCATCAAAAATATCTTAATTTGTGTTCAGAATATAAACGAAGGTCTTACGGGTTTGGAACGGCATGGGGGGGGGGTAATTAATGACAGAATTTTCTTTTTTTGGTGAACTTTCCCTTTAAAAAGTGTTATTTTTAGATGAATTATTCTTTTAAAAATCCTATGGTGAAGTAGTTCTCTCACCAGCAGATGTTGCTGGACTCGTTCGTTCTTCTCAGCCTCTGTCATGCGCTCCTCCTCACTCCTGTCTTTATAGGCCGCTGCGGAGGTGAGTTCTGCGGAGGCCTCTGCGCTGCTCTCATCATCGTCGTTGTCGTTTTCACCATGCACGGGCTCTTGGACATGGGCTGACATGACTTTGTTCTTCAGCTCCTCTTTAGTCTTCTCCAGGTCTTCCTGCACCTGAGTGGCCTGGATGTGACAGACAGCACTGCATTAAAGGGGTGGTTGACTGTTTTTTTTTTTCTAGGCTTGGCTGTGTTTATGGGGTGCAGTCTAACATGTGTTAATGCTTCGTTTAAAAAAAAAAAAAAAAAAAAAAAAAAAAAAAACACCACACATTTGTCACATAATTTACCTTTATTCTACACTGCTCTGTCCCTGCTCCAAAGAGTTCTAGTCTTTAGTGTTACATGATACTTCAGATATCATTCTAATATGATGATTTGGTGGTGTTCAAGAAATATTTTATCAATGTTGAAAACAGTTGTGCTGCTTATTGTTTTTAGGGAAAATGTGATAATTTTTTTCAGGTTTAAAAAAAACTATTTATTTGAAATGCAAATTTACTGTAACAATGTCTTTTCTGTCACTTTTCATCAATTCAACGCATCCTTGCATTTTAAATTCTTTAAAAAATTACTGACCCCAAACTTTACCTACTGTATATTTTTCTTTAACCATTTTAAAGCATATCATTTTAAAGATTTAAGTGATTAATCGCATAGAAAATAAAAGTTTTTGTTTACATATATATGTTTGTGTACTGTGTATATTTATTATGTATATATAAATACACACACTTGCATGTATATATTTAAGAAAAAAAATTGTTTATATATTAAATATATTTATATATAATATAAATTATATGAATATAAATATATACATGCAAATGCATGTAAATATTTTAAAAATATATACTGTATGTGTGTGTATTTATTTATATATACACATAATAAATATACACAGTATACACATATATTGTGTAAACAAAAACTTTTATTTTGGATGCGATTAATTGTGATTAATCGTTTGACAGCACTAATTGAAATATATATATTTATGTAGATGGATATAAATAATTATTTATTTTATTTAAATTATTAAATATTCCTGACAAAACTGAAAATGTTCAAAGTTGTAAAATACTAAGTTAACAATATCCTGAAAAGGCATGTGGTGATAAAAGCATCAAATAATAGATTACATCTCTTCCACATTGATTTTTGTCTTATCAAGAGTGACTGTAAACAGCGTCACACCTCAAGTCATTTTCCCGGTTGTGTGGTTTCTATTTCTGCACAATGGTGTAGACAGGTCTTTTACTAACTAGCTCATTCGACAATAAACTGCTGCAGTGCACCTACTAACAAGTATCCAAGTTTACCTTCATTTGCCACTCTGACGCTTCCTCCTCTTTCTTCTTTTTGGCATCTTCAAGCAGGGAGATCTTAGAAGTCAACTCGGCCAGTTCAGTTGCCTGTATACACACATATATACACACATACTCAGAATCTCATGGGAACGCATGTAATTGTGGGTGTCCTGCGCTCTGTGGTTAGATGTTGTTTGGTTCTCGTGGAAACTTCATAATTGTAGTTTTGTTACCATAGTTACAACTGTAACCTACTTAGTGTTATTGTGAAGCTGTCATGGTGACTAGAATTGTGCTGCCATGGTGGCTGGCAGTGTGGATCTTGGTAGTCATGTTAACTGACCAGATGCTCCTGGTTCTTCATTTGGCTCTCAGACTGCTGCAGCAGAGTCGCTTTGGCCTCCTCTGCCAGACGGCGCTCCCGTTCCAGGCGTTCCGCCTCCTCCTGAGCACGTTTACGCTCCTGATCCAACTCCATCGCCTTGCGGGTCTGCTCCTCCAGCTCTGCCCAAACAAAAAATAATGAGTGATTAATGATCATTAAGAAGAGAATGAAGAACAAAGAGCAAACTTCACTCCATGTCACCTTGCTGAGCTTTTCTCGTCTGTTCCTCTATCACTTTGAGTCTCTCCATCAGCTCCTCTTTTTCTTTTTCAATCTTCTCTTTCTCCTTCTCAGCCTGCTCTCTCTTTTTACGCTCATCCTCCAGCATGGCCCTGAAATAAACAGACAGATGTATTAGAAAAACATGTCCTTCCTGGCATTGTGAGTGCCCAACACTGAACAATGAACTAATCTAAACATACAACCATTCAATTCATAACACTCATATATAAACACTTATTACTGTCTTAAGGTGTAGGCTTGCTCCTACTGTGCCTGATAAATGCTTCAAACAATCAAAATCCCTTAAGTGAACAAATCATTATTTTTCTGCCTTTCTGTGCTGGACATACTGAGCAAAAACAGCCTGAGTCTGAAGTCTGAGCCCTGAACAATCAAGAACAAACTTAAAAAAAAAAATAATAATAATAATAATAATAATAATGAACAAACAATTCACTCTTGTTCTACAAGAAGATAAATGGGACAGAATGATCCCAATTTATAAAATGTGTAAACATAAGACAATAGGACTTGATTTGGTCGATAATGACACAAAGTTTGTGAATGAATCTGTGTAATCAATTAATGAGTCAATTATAATAGACAGCCACATTAACCGGTTGCCATCTAATGGTGTAATGATGTAACATACAGAAGTCGTCGCTCAATGAATCGCATCTGAACGAATCCTTTTGGTGACCAGAATCAACATATTTGAATCACTGGAATGAATCCAAATTAACACCAATAATCACAAACTTGACCTAATATCAGAGCCTTTGTGTGGTATTACTCTGTAGATTTTTTTTTCCCCTCACCTTTCCATCTTCTTGTGGTTCTTTTCCTCCTTGGCTTGTGCCTTCATCTGCTGGACCTCGATGGTGTCAGGTTTACGGCGTCTCATATAAAGCTCATGGTTCCCCATGCACAGGGCCAGAATCCTCTTATTAATGCGTAAACGCTGGGCATAAAACACAAAGTCCTGTAGGAAAAAAAAAAGAGAGAACATTATAAATATATTTCCTATGATGCCTTAAAATGCTGCCTACATAGACAGCCCCCTAAGTTTGGAACAGAGCCAAAGAAAGAAGCGGAAGGGAGGGAGGGAGGGATCAGGAGCTACAGGAAATACTGAAGAACAGGGAGAAAAAAAAGAGACACATCCAGACTCTTTATGTCTATGGTAAATTGTAAGAAAGAGAAACGTGTAGCTTCAATGGAATGTTTTCACGGTGATTTCACCATCCTCAAATCACATCATGAAACATTACACCACTCCACTGCTTTGGAATAACAGCGTTCCTCTTGTCTACACCCTGTTTGCAAAGAAACTGAACAGAAACTGTGATAAGTCACACACAAATCTCATTTGACATACCGGGGCTTTTTTATCAATGGGTTTGATGACAAATTTCTTATCGTTGAAAGAAATGTTTCTAATCTCACTCCAGGGGAAACCAATTTTAGGCGTCATCCTGGAAAGAGAGGAGGAGAGATGAATCAGGGTTTTTCGGCACAGAAATAAATCACTTTCCATGATTTTTAATCTGTTTCTAAATGTTAAATGTAGCAAGTACTTGTCATTCTGCTCATAGATGTTGAGTCCCAGGGCGTCCACACCCAGCCACAGCTCTGATCCTTTCTTATTTTTGATACTGAAGTAATTCACACCGTACATCTCCAGATCCTGAGCTATCTTCAGATACTCCATCATAGAGTCCTCTCTGAAACACACACACACACACACAGATACACATTATCATTCTGTCTGGTGCGTGCGATTGACAGGGTCACTGCAGTCAGCGATAAAACAGAAAAAAAGCAAGCGCACATTCCATTGGCTGTACCTCAACATGCCCTTGTGCTCCTCATGCCAGACCTGAATTCTTTCCTCCCATTGCTCCTTATTCAGCTTGTGCTGTTCCAGAACTCTGCAGAGAAAAGATCACACACACATGCTCACATTCAGAATATCAAACACATTCTTAACATGTTCTTTGGCTGATACCTTTTAACAAAACATTACCTACTATGCTTTCAGCCTACACAAGACACTGTGGCCTCTGCCATTTATTTAATGCATTTTTTTCACAGAAATATGGATTTTCTCAGTGTAAAATTAAGATTATGCATGAACAAAGAAACAACTAGTAAAAAAAAGAAACACATTCATTGTCAGCTATCTTCATTATTTATTTTACTTATTGCATAAATGTCTGTTTTTAAATAATGTCCATTTTTTTTTAGAATTGAATTTAAATTTTGCTATTTAAATGTACACTATTATTGCCTTCAGCAACCATAATGTTGTCTACTGCCATTTGTAAATATTGTATAGTTAATCATACTGTCATTATAATAGATTTCTGAGCTTTATTAGTTTCTTTCATTATGTAGTTTAGTGATGCTTTGAAAAGCTGATTTTAGAGCATTGCATAAACCACATAAGAAAACAGATCAGAGCACACTTTCTGTTCTGTCAGTCATCTGCACTCCACCACTCTGGAGAAGCACTAGCCCACACTTGCACTACAATATCTGTGTATGCACACCTCTGTGGGAGCAGTTTCTCACTGGACAGGTATCCAGGAGTGTGAACATCCTTGTTGTAGTCAGCGTATTTGGCCTGCACTGCATAAGATGCCAGCAACACTGCAGTCTCCGGGGGGCAGTAGATATCATCATTCAGGATCCCCTCTTTCACCTGAAGTAAACCAACAATGGAACTGTTTTAAAAGCAAGAAATGCTTTAATGTTGCCTTGTAAGCGAATCCGGTGGTACAATTCCTTCACTGACCACCAGATTGTGCAATATCACATTATCATCACTTTCCAAGACCCAGAGTTCATTTCGATCCACTCCAATTGACATGCCTTCTATATGAACATATCTAAGGCCACATCGTACATTTATCTTTACCTTAGATATGCAGTGATAATGTAAATACACACAGACCTGAAGGAAGAAGAGTCTTTGAGTTGCCTCTTGAATCAGCTCCTCCGAAACATCTTCAGGGTAAAACTTTGCTCGGAATTTAAACAGCAAAGGACTCTCCTTGCGGACGTCTTGAGCCGTAACCTAGGCAAAGAATAAACTAGAATCACTCTCATTCCAATTAATCCCACCTGCCTGTCAGCACCCATCATATCTTTCTTGAGGACAAATTAACAGACCTCTCATTGACTTTCCCGCTGGGTACAATTATTGGGAAAGAGGGAAATTGGAAGACAAGTCTGGAAAAGGCTGACAACTGCAGGTTTCACGAAAGTGCTGCTAATCAGCGAAATCTTGTCAGCGGCATACTGATGAAAGTGTTCGTTGACAGGTTTTTCTTTATTTTGTCAATGATAATGAAGAAAAGATTAAAAGGTGGCACGATGAGAACTATACTATTTTAAATTAAAAATTTGAACTAAAATATGCTGTTGTGAATACAATGTTTCTGTAAAAATGCTTGACAAAATGCAATATCCTTAGTAGACTCTAAAACACTGAAAATGAACAACTGTTTCCAAACACTTCTGAAAAAGTATCCAATATGCCAGTTAGCCTATTATATATTGTATTTTACAAGCTCATGTAAACAGCAAGGACACATGTTGACGTGTAATTTGTTAATGTTGATTAACAAAGATTAAAAACAATGATCTTGACAAATATGTTAAAGTTAGTAAACGGTTAAACATTTTTCAAAAATCTTAGAAAGTTTAGTCTGTCAAAATGTGACACATTTGCATAATTATGCACATTATAATCACGATTTAAATGTTTTTGATGCACCACTGAAATCATAGTAAAATGAACTTGATGAAATGAAATATAAACAAAACATATACATGACAAAAAAATAAATAGCTGTAAAAAATGAAGCCTGGTGCTAATATGCATTCACACACACACACACACACACACACACACACACCTTCTTGTTGAGTTTAAGCCAGGTGGTAAAGCCTTTGGTATCCTGGTACTGCAGTCCAAAAAACCACACCTCCCTTAACCCAATGGTTTTCACCACCTATAAAACAGACACATATTAAATAAACAGGCATATTAAATAAAACAGCATTTTCGCACACAAATAATACATGCATTTGCTTTTTGTAATAGAGAGCTCTGAAAAGGAGACTGAAGCTCAAATTCCTCGTCATGGACATGGAAAAAGTGGAATTACAGCTGGAACGGGACCATATATTTAATACTCACAATGTAGCTGTGCTAATACAATAATACTAATTTTAAAAATAAATAAATGATCATTTTAATGCACTTTTTATTTGGCTAAATTTCCTTTAAAAGAATCATTGGACCTGTTCCACACTTCTTGATACCAGCGATGTTTTAATAGAGCATCTGAATTAAACTTCAGTAAAAACCAGCAGCGCCTCCAAGAGGTCAAATGTTCAGCTGTTTAATCACTGCCGTATGTATTTAGCTTTAAATCAGGGGTGGAACGCTCAAGAGATGTTATGAATGTGACCGCATACACACAGAAGTCACTTGCTATTCTAGGTCAAGAGGGTGTGTGTGAGAGACAGAAATGGAAAATGTGAGGTATTGTCAAATGCTGGCTGCACAACTGCACCAGTCAGACCATACTATGTCTGAAAATTATGCAAGTTAAAAAGAGACAGAGAAAGAAAGACAGTGATGAGCAAATGTGGAGAAAGAGAAAATAATGGGGAAGAGGCAGCTGTGTTTATATAGGATTTGTAAATAGAAAGAGGTGACGCTTCTCTCAGTCTCTTTTGAATATAACCTCATGCTGTCTGCACTGCTGGATGATTAGGATAGGGGTTTTTTTTTTAGGACAATTAAGAGGAAGTTGGATACACACAACCTGGACACATTTATTTATATTCAAAACAATCACACACTAAAGTACAATAGAAATTAGAGATTTTCAAAAGTACCCGTATAATGAACTGATAGAACAGTAAAACGTCTCTCTACACTATCGGTATCCAAATACAAACTCAATTTTATACACTGTCTGATAGGCTGCTGCTTTCAAACACTCAAATTCACTTTTTGGGTAAAATGTCTATCCTGGTTATATAAATTTAGAAACACTACTGTTCAAAATTTGGGGTCAGTAAGATTTTTAAACGTTTCTTCTTTTTTTTTTTTTTAAGTCCCATGTTCACCAAGGCAGCATTTATTTAAATCAAAGCACAGTAAAAAAAATAAATAAATAAAATAAAAAACAGTAATGTAAAATAACTATATTTTAAAATGTAATTTATTCATGTAATGGCAAAGCTGAATTTTCAGCAGTCTTCAGGGTCAAGTGATGCTTCAGAAATCATGCTAATATTCCGATTTGGCGTTCAAGAAATATTTTTATGATTATCAGTTTTGAAAATAGTTATGTTGCTAAATGTTTACGTTAAAAATTTGATTTTTTTCAGGATTTTTTTAATTAACAGAAAGCTCAAAAGAACAGCATTTCTTTGAAATAGAAATATTTTGTAATATTGTAAATGTCTTTCACTTTTGATCAATGTAATGCAATAAATTGCAGAATAAAAAAAATTAACTTAATATTAAAAAAAATTAACAGACTAAAAAATTAAAAATTGCAGAATTTAAAAAAAGTTTTAAAAAAACTTTGGGTGGTGGCATACCATTGGTCTTAAGAGAATGTAAAACAGATAGGACAAATGATCAGATATCAAATATGGAATTTGTGTACATGCACCCTAGATATTTATTTCTGACTGTTCATTTGTCTTGATGAACTACTTGAACAAACATTAAAATCTCGAAACTGATAAACTAAAAATATTATTGAGACTTACTAGAAGGCCATCATTGTAATTTCATCTGATAATATTAACATTTTACATTTATATTTAACATTTTAAATGTAATACTCAGTAGCATATTCATTTTTTGCTGTTTGGCTGATGGTAACGAATATGGTGAAATTTCAGTAGTACTGGTATTGACTTCTAAAGCTTTGGTATCATGACAACAGGAGACCTTCTAATCTCAAACCCTCGACTCAAACTGAAGACTAAATCCTGCTGGAAAAAATAATGGAACTCCACAACCTACACAACTGTCCGAAGAATGAATGCTCTGTGTGTGAGAGAGACTGTGTGTGTGTGTGTGTGTGTGTGTGTGTGTGTGTGTATGAGAAATTAAAGGTTGTTCAAGAACAAAGCTGCCTATTATCAAGTTTACGAAAGAGTGACTTCATAGACGTGATGTACAGAGTGACTAAGAGTGAGGTAGAGGGGACTGTACAGAATTACAGCCTGAGGAAGAAGCAGAGTCAGAAAGAGGAAGGGCGGAGAAAGGGAGAATTCCCTCACAAGAAGGATTTCCAGTTTTTAATCTAAACACACAGACACAGCTTCTCTGTCACGGTCTTAAGTTTCCACTGCCAGCCAATATATCTGCTCACACTGAATGTGACATATTTACAGCCACTCAGAAGACATTAAATGCATGTTTATGAGGAGCAGGATGTTGAATTAATAAGATCTCAATGTGGGCGGTGCAATCAAAAGAAAAGCTATTAAATTCTTTAAAAAAATAATAATTAATCAGCAAAAAATTCACACACACACCTGGTCAAATAACTGTTTCCCTGTGGTGCTGGGTTGGATGGCAAACTCCAGCTCAGCATCCATCGTAGTCACACGAACACTGATCTGGAAAGAGAGAGGGAGAAAAAAAAAAAAAAAAAATCAAATGTGAGTGAGTGAGTGAATTAATTAATTTTTTTTAAAGAATGTAATATATTTAGCCAGCAAGGATTCATTAAAATTGATCAAAAATGATGGTAAATTCATTTATCTTGATACTTTATTAGAACAAACACTGCAACAAGAAACAAATTATTACGCAATGTTATCACTTTTTTTCTTTTTTTTTTACCAAAGATATTACACAACCACTAAAATAAAATAAATACTAAAAGAAAAAATAAGTAATGAAATACAATATTTATACATAAATTATATAAACAATCATATCAAACATGAATTAAGACGTTAAATGACTTTTACCCAGAACATCTCATTTTTTCCAGTTTCAGAAAAAAAACATGGTATCCACTAGCCACTGAGAGATAGCTGGAGGCTTGTTAGATTTCCAATGGAGCAGTAAAGACATTTATAATGTTATAAAAGATTTCTGTTTTCAATACTGCTCTTTTTAAACTTTCTTTCCATTAAAGAAAAAAAAAAAAAAAAAAATAGTAGACAGCACAACCGTTTTCAACTGTGATTACAAGAAATGTTACATGAGCACCAAATCAGAATATTAGAATGATTTCTGAGGGATCATCACAAGAATAAACAGCATTTTAAAATATATTAAAAAAAGAAAATAGTTAATTTATATTGTAATATTTCACAAAATGACTGTTCTTGCTGTATTTTTATTTTATTTATTTTTTGTCAAATAAATGAGGCCTTACTGAGCATAAGAGACTTCCTTCAAAAACATTAAGAAATCTTACTACTAACCCCAAAATTTTATTCAGCAGCGGTGCATGTATAATACAAAAAAAAGCACTGTACATTCAAACAAAAAGCAAGTTGATTTACCATAAAATCAGAATCATTCAGTCCCTAATTAACATGAAAGCATAATCAATGAAAATAATGAAATCTCCATTTGTCATGGACAGCTTAAACATCTTTAATAGCTTATACTATCTAGAAAGAGCCTGAACTCTTATCAAAGAGCACTACAAAAGAGGCATTGTGTGTATGTGTGTTTTTAGATGAGTGTGAGTGTGCATGTTTATGTGTGTGTGTTTAAATCTACGCCAAAGCGTGCCCTGCTATTTTAACATGATTGACTGCACTCTGGAACTCTGGATAAGATAAAAACAATGAAAGGAAACAGCGAGAGGAACGAATGGAAAAAGATACCCCCCCCTCTCTTCTTTCTCTGTCTTTCTCACCCCATCCCCACCTCCACCCCACAGATAACCACGCCTCCAATAACCATGGAAACACATTAAGCAAAGTGCCTCACTTCCTCTGACTATACAATTACACCCAATCACAACACACCTCCTGTTAATAACAGATCATTCCGAGGATTCATTCTCAGTACAGTGCTACTTCTGACTAATTCACAATAATGCAAATAAAATCAGCCCATTGTTATTCATTTTATTTCATTAATTAGAAAACTAACCAGTGAAAACGTCTATCAAATATGGACGATCTTATTGACGTGGTTCATAAAAAGCTCTTCTACTGGACTAAAGTTTTTTTTTTTAACCAGCTTTGACTGTGTACATGAGAGATAAATAGCTCAATTTAGGCACACACACACACCTCCAGCTCAGCTGTACCCATAATGCCCTGTTTTATCTAGCAGCTGCCTGTGAGGCAGACCAGTGTCCATGTGCTGAGACTCTTAAGAGCTCAAAATACCATTTGCACATCAATGAACCCAAATGACATTGTTTCTTGAAAGTCCTCCAAACAATCGTGACAAAGAGAAGCACAAATGAGATTTGATAGTTAATATTCAAGAGTCATGGGCCATAGTAAGGGGGCAGATTTTAAGGCAATAAAGAAACAGAAAGAAGAAATATTTTTAAATATGCATACATTCAGCCTTAATAGCATGCCTAATAACGCGAAAAAGCTGTTAGTGTTTTATCACATTCAGTTATGAATTACATAAATGACAGTCTTATTTTTAATTTAAAAACTAAGAAATTTGTCAGAAAAAAAGACAAGTTTGCATCACTGTATATTTCTGTAATCATTTAAGTTTGTGTTGTAAAACAGTTCATATTTTAAATGGGTCATGAACAGAGGAATCAAAATTTCCTTTGATCTTTTGCAATAAAAAATATTCTGTAAGTTTCAGAACTCAAAACTTTCTTGTTAGTCTAAACACTGCCAAAACCACAGCTTGTGGAAGGTACCACTCTATGATGTAACAGTGTGGCTAAACACCACCTCCGCAGAAGATGATCAATACCTGCTTCTACATCACTGCCTGTTTAGCCCCACCCAAATAGTCTACATCACTGCCTGTTTAGCCCCACCCACCAATTCATGCACGTAGTACACGTAAGCAATGTGAGAGTCAAAAGCTGGTCTACACAAAACCAAACAATAAACTTTATCTAATGAACTTTACTTTTAATGAAATTCCAGACCACATCAGTAAGAAGTTGGTCCTTTGTTCACTTAATTTTCCCGCAGAATCATTTATAAACAAGGCACAATTCGACGCAGGATTTTCAGAATGACTGAAACTAAAAGACGATGCTGTGCCGACTATATTGGATCTGACAGTATTGTCGCAACACACAAGTGTGAGTGACTGTTTTTATTATGTAATCACTACTTTGTCTGTTATTACAGATCGTTTGATATGTACCAAGTATTTATCACAGCAGCGTACATCCCTGAAGGATGTACTCTGTCAAACATACACAATTGTTAGCCAATCATATCAGAGGGCGTGTACTTCTGAGTCTACAATCCTCCACGCCCATTCAAACAGAGCGTTCTGATGAGGGGGGTCAAAACAGGACAGAAAATAGCCTATTACTTCTAAATTATGATTTTTTTTGATGTAAAAATCTTGATACCATCATAAGTGTACATCACAGAACGGTACAAAATAAAAAACAAAGGCAGTTCTAGACCCCTTTAAATGTTTACTTACATCACAGTCTTTTACTGATAAAACGGAATCGTCACTGGGATTCATTTTCAGCTTCTATGGATAGTCAAGCTGTCTTCTTTGATGTGATGGCCCAGCTTGACATCACCACATTCCCTTACCAACTAATATCCACAAAGTCCTTCATTCGTGTATATCAACAACCCCCCCCCCCCCCTCATATCTACACACTAGCTATTTACTTATTCACACACCTCCTTGAAACCATTTTTCTACAAATATCCTGATTTTCTCATATCCACACACTAAACTGTCATCTGTATTACATCTGTCTTGTGCTTCTGAATGTTATAATGGACTATTAGATATTCAGCACAGAAAGTGATATTCAGATCATGAAACATTAGCAGGTTGTGAAATGGCTGGATTGTGAAATTGTATTTAAAACCCAGGTGTGTTATGTGTGTGTACGAGGTTTAATTATTGGAATGTGCGTCTGTTGGTAACAATCAAGAACTCTAGGAATGGCTTTAGTATGAGGTGATTCATTTGAATTTAGCCTTTCTGTGTGTGTGTGTGTGTGTGTGTGTGTGTGTGTACCTGTTTTTATATCCCGGTGGGGACTTAAACCTGAATACACACAGACTCATGGGGACTTGTGTCACGGTGGGGACCTAAATTGAGGTCCCCACAGGTAAACAAGCTTATAAATCACACAGAATGAAGTTTTTTGAAAATCTAAAAATGCAGAAAGTTTCCTGTAAGGGGTAGGTTTAGGTGTAGGGCAATAGAAAATATGGTCTGTACAGCAGAAAAACCATTACGCCTATGGAGAGTCCCCACAAGGATAGCAAACCAGACGTGCGCGTGTGTGTGTGTGTGAGAGAGAGTGAGAGAGAGAGAGAATCCTAGCTCTGCTGTTTCACAGGCTTACATCAGCCAGTTGGAACAGAAAGAGAACAAGCAGAACTTTCCCCACGACTGTATGACTTTTCTGCTTCTTTCCACTTCCACTCCTCTCTGGGTCTGGGAGAGTTCATTTCATATACACAAGCTCAAGCATAACCTCTCTCTCTCTCTCTCGATCTCACTCTTTCTTTCTGTCAGTAATGACAGATTTGTGTGTGTGTGTGTGTTTGAAGGTGGCAGTAAATATGGAACAGATTATTGGTCGGTTAATAGACCCTCTCAATCCAGAAGTGGATTCACAGGGTAAAAATAGCTGATGTCTTCATGAAACAGGAACTAAGAATGCGTAGTTCAGCCTGGTCAGGGTGTGTGTGATGGGTGTGGTCTTCAGAGTGGACCCGCCAGAGGTTCTCTGCTGCTATTCTTAGAACAATCACCCTGCCTTTACTCAGACACCCTCACACACACACAGAACAATGATACTCACACAGTTACACACAGAACCGGCAAAGAATAGGCTAAACATAGTATTTGCACTTTTAAGGAAAGCAATTTCAATAAAATGAACGTATTAGTCTCTGACATATGTAGCTCTGTGACAAAAGATAACTCACAATGGTTGATTCTGAGTGATAACTTTTAACCCTTTAAAAGCAGACCTCCTGTGAGTACAATGTTGTTAATTAATGGTATGTGCTTTTGTTGTAGCCATCAACCTGCATTATTTAAAAAAAAATTAATAATCATGTTTAACAGCAAAATTTCTGGTGAAAACTGCATTATACTAATGAAGTAAAACACACCATGATTTGTATGCATAATTTGAAATACACATAGAATATATTATTTCATTACATAATCAACATCTTTAAATCAATAGATTTATATTCATCCATCATTTCTATTTTGGCTGTGTAATTCAATGTTATTGTAGTTCTTTCCCATCATCAAAGCTGTTCTGTACACAGTCTTGTATCTTTTAATCTGAATTTCAAATACTTCTTTGCTTCAAATCAAAGTTTATAATGTTGTGATTCATCTCGTATACAGCTGGCTGGTTTGGTTCCTGGCTTATAGCTGTTTCACAAAGACTTTTTTTTTTAAAAATCTCTATGGAAAAAATACTTCCAGAACAAAGACTGCTAAAAACGTGGGTGGGAACTGCTGTACCTTATTGAGCAGTGCTATTTCTGTGACGTGCGGAGTTGTTGCTATTACTAATGTGAAGTCTTTCAAAATGTAAGGCTTCAATTCAATTACGATGCTGCTTTAGAAGGTAGCTGCATATGCAGTAGACAGCAGGTCTGCTCACTAGGGTTTGGTTAATGTGTGAAGTTATTTTGGCAAGCAGCTAAAAAGCTAATCGTGAGCTATGACAGAGCCAAGATTTGGCAAACAATCCTTCATATTTGTATAGCATACACCAAAATCACTTAAACACACGTGCTAAAAAAAACACTTGCAACTAGAACAAGCCATGAAAACTAATTACTACAATGAAAAGGCTAATTAGAGTAAATATTTGGACTAAAATGGCACAAGTTCTCGTTCTAAAAACTAGTATAGTGTGAAGAACATATTCACCACAAAATTCACAGTGTTTTTATCACATTCTCTCTCGCTCTCTCTCTCACACACACACACACACACAGAGAGGCTGTAGGCCTGGAAAATGCATTCAGACAGGGACAAAATGGCTGCCGTTTCTATCAGGCAGATGAGGGGAGATAAAATCCTAACAACCTCTGTATATTTGTGTGTTTTTTCTATCGTTACCCTCAGCTAACTGACACAACAAACTAACTGTGGTGGTGAAAGTCAACCTTTTTTCCTCTCACTCCCTCCCCCTCTTTTGGTTGTCTGATTCAGGATAATGACAATACTTCCTCCAAAAATAATTGAGACAGCAAAATCGGAGTGCATTTGTGGCCAAACCTCATCTGAACTTTTGTTTTTAATGCACACACATTTGCCCACACATTTGTCTGTGTCTAAAATGGAAAAGTGATCAATGAAAATATCAATAACATGCTGCCGATAATTAGTTTAGCTGTCTCGTGTGTGTGTGTGTGTGTGTGTGTTTTCCATTGTAGTACACAACAGAAGAAAACTAGCAAAAACATGTCGTTTCACGGCACCATTATAGCTTAATCAGAGTCAAATTATTGTAATTTCTAGTACCGTAGTTTGGAAACAATTATGCGAAAGTTTAAAACAGAAAACAGTTAATACAAGACCTTCACCACAAAACAAAACCGCATAAAACAACATATACAGCTGGTAGAAATGAACAAACAATCTTAAAATACAGGAACTGTTCAGAACTTCCATATTGCAGGGAAATATTTACATGAATTACTTGAACAGCATCTTGTTACTACAGGATCAAATCTCTCTTTTGAAATCCACTTTACAGACAAACTAGTATGCATTTACACGAACATAGTATCAGTAACTTCCAATGCTGAAATAGGATAAAAACGCATGAATATGAATTTGAAGTTGAAATCTGGCTCCGTTTTAACAATGAGCTATCTCACAAAACAAATTTAAATAAAAGTCACTCCAGCCGATTAAATAATCAAGGTCCTTATAGCTACACCAAAGGCTTCTGCCAGTAAATGAATACAGCTCATTTACTCTAAAGTGGAAGTTCTTTAAAAATAAAACTGACACCAGTATTATGCATTTACATAAAAGTCTTGTACAAAATATACTGCTCAAAGATATAAAGCTTTTCATGTGACTGTCCAAAACCACTTGCAAATTTATCAAACTATTTTAGCTTACCATCTATTTGTATTGCTTTACACAGACCCACAAACACAGTTCGACTCACATGAGGCTGAAGTGAGATGTCGTTCAATCCTGCAGTTTTCCTCCATTGAAATGTGAACTGTCCAACAAACTCTAGAGCTTTCTCCTCAAACCCCCTGGAGCTTTACCTTATTAAAGATCATTAATCTGACCGTGTGTGTGTGTGTGTTTGCAGTTAATCCATCCACTTTGCACATACCAGAGACCTCCAACCCCCTTCTAACTTCATGGTCACTTTACCCAGGTCAGGAATAATATTTACGCAGTATATTTGAGCAAATAATACTAAATGTAATGTAGACATTATTGCCTGTAATTTCAGAACAATTTGGATCATCAGGATGGTTTTAAATCAGGTACAGGACTTATGGTCTGGACATTACACTCCTTTTTAGTGTGTACTGAATCAAATCTGTGTACTTTTGTCGACAGAATTAAACCTGAACTTTAAACAGAGTTTCAAAGAGAAGTATGTTCTAGAAAATCCAAAACAAAAAGCACAAATTGTGAATACACTACCATTCAACAGTTTGGGGAATTTAGAATTAAGTCTTGAAGGAAACTAACACTTTTATTCAGCAAGGATGCATTAAATTCATCAAAAGTGACAGGATAGACATTTACAGAGTTACAAAAGTTTTCATAAAAATGCTGTTTTTTAAGCTTCCTATCAAAGAATCCTGAAAAAAAATGTCTCAGTTTCCACAAAAATATTAAGCAGAACAACTGTTTTCAATTTGTTTCAATGATTTCTGAAGGACTGTGTGACACTGAAGACTAGAGTAACAGCTGCTGAAAATTTTGCTTTGCAATCACAATTACATTGTTACTATATTTTAAATTATGAAATGTACTGAAATGTTCTGAATAGAAAGTCATTTTAAGTTGTAATGATATTTCAAAATATTGTTTATATTGTATTTTTGATTAAATAAATGCAGCCTTACTCAGCACAAGTGGCTTTTTTCAAATATGCTGAAAATTGTACCAACCCCAAACTTATTAAGAGCAGTGTGTAGGCCTATATACAGACTTCTGTGATTGAAACAAGTATAAACTTACACAAAACTGTTTATAAAATTTTGCACAAGGTTTATAGTCTTAAGTTGACCTTTATCAGTCATTACCTCACTTCTCGCCTGCACACTCCCTTTGACCTGAACCTACAGACCTCCCACCCAGTACACTGAGAAACTGATGACTGGAGATAAATGCATATGTGTGAGTGCATGTGCGTGAAGTAAAAGAGAGAGAGGAATGTGTTGGTTATAAAAGAGGCCATTTTCGTACATTAGCTGTGATACACAGCTGCATTTTGGGCAACAGAAATCTGCAGAGGAAAAGGGGCCCATACTCACTACACAAAGCTGTGTGTGTGAGAGCGTATGTGTGCAGACGCCGCAGTTCTGTGAAACTCCAAATAAGGTACTGCGCGGCAGCGTCAAGCCTAGCTGGCCCCGAACAGGAAACGTTCAAACAGGAAGTGATGTAAGCAAAGTGTAAGCACAGAAACCTTGAGTCATTTTCGGAAAGAGACTCTTGGACTTGCAGGAGTCTACAATAACGGCTGAAAAAAAGGTTCTGACTCATTTTACAGGCCAACATGATTCCATAAGCAGATCCAAACCTCTATAAATGCATCCAATGTCACCAGTGACAAGAGAAACCCATCTACTTATACTAGACTGATTTCTATTATCATATAAATCCATCTATTCTCAGAAAAAAACGGTACTATCTAGTGTGCAGCAGTCAGCCACACAACCTCACCGACACTCTTCATTTAGTGTCACGTACCTCATCTGTTTTCTCAGCCTTAACGCCTCTGATATTACATCCGGTTAACATTTACATTCACACTCAAACTGTTCTTGACCTGAGCTTCTGTTCCCTCAGAACATGAGAGGAAACTAATTATAAGCTACATGCAAGCTATTGTGCAAGGATGTGATGCTACTTTAAGAAAAAAACACAAACAAACTTGAAATTAGAGCTTAAACACAATATCAAACCTCAAATGTCTAATACAGCCATTTAACAGGCACAGTGCTTCACAGATTAAGAGTTTGTCATAAATCTTTAATTCACATTTTCATGTACATCATTACTGATCTGTTTTATATATTATATATATATATATATATATATATATATATATACACACACATTTATATATTAACACTAGCTTTTCTAATCTTTTTGTATTCTATCTGTTTGTTTTCTTTTTATCATACAATTAACAAAAGCATAAAAGGCCTCTAACACTAGCTTTCTCTATTCTTTTTCTGTTCTATCTGTCTTTTTATTTATTATATAATTTAAAATACTTGCTACATGTACTGCATTAAGCTAACTGAGACTTGTTATAGCACTTGCATATCATTGCTCTTTTCTTGATTTTGATTGCTTCCATTGTCCTCATTTGTAAGTTGCTTTGGATAAAAGCGTCTGCTAAATGAATAAATGTAATGTAAATCTAAATATATAAAGTGTGTGTGTGTGTGTGTGTGTGTGTGTGTGTGTGCGCACGCGCGCGCGTGTGTGTGTGTGTGTGAATGCAAAAGAAAGGCTAAGAAAACCAGTTTCAATTCATGAGCCTGTTTTAAAGAATAGTCATTTGGGTATTTACATGGTACTTTTCAAAGAACAATATGCTACAAGCCCCAAGATCACAGCACATGCCCATGGTACTTTTTTTGCTAGTGGTTCTTTTGAATACTTGTAATATATGACTCATGCAATACTAACTTCCGACACTCAAACAGTGAAAGGCATTTTACAGAGGGAGTTATAAAAAAATTAAACGAAAAACTTGAACTACTTGTGAGAAAGCGATGTGTCCTTCCATCCTACTTTTGGTCTCTGGTCTTAAATTTAATCTTAACCTAAACAATGATTCATTAATTGTGAGGTGTAACCAAAAAAAAAAAAAAAAAAAAAATCAGGGACTCTAGCCAAAAAAAGAGGCTGTTTTCAACTGTATTTGGGTGAGCACCACGCCTTGGCATGGAAAATCGTCCAAGATTGCGCCATGAGCTCGTCTGGCCCTCCCTGGTGACAGACGAGCTCCAAAAACCCTAGAACAGCCGCTTCTGACACGCCTCATATTTCTAATCCGGAACCACTTATCAAAATCAGATCGAAAACGCGCCATTATGCTGCTGGACAGAGGCTTAAATGAACTGAACACGTGAATCGCTTTGAATGAATCTTTTAAGTGAACACTTTTGTGCCATTACTGTTTTTTCCCATTTTTAAATGAAGCTGACAAATGATGCCAAACGTTAATGAAGTCACGAATGACCTCAGACATTAATTTAAAAATATTTTGTTCATGTAAGCCTGTCTTTTTTTTTTTTTTTTTTATTAAACCACTGAACGAGTAGTTGCTTCGAGTTTGAATGAAGCATCGAGGATCTGCTGACAAGGCTGTTCGTTCAGTTCGCCATTTTAGTAGTACCACAGCTAAAAAAATCAAATGCTTTCACTAATATACAATTAAAATAACGTGTAGACTTAATTAAAAAAAAATGAAGAGCAAAATAACTGACTTGATTAGTTATCATTGGGGGGGGGGGGCATTTAAACGTTCTTTTCTGATTTTTAGTAGACACGTATAGTTTAATTAAAAATAATACAACTAGTGTTTCTATGAAATTGGTTGAGTTATGATTTAACAACTTTCTCATAACACAAAAAGGCGTTCTTGTTGCCACCTACTGGCGTAATGATATCAGTGAATTCGTGAATGAATCTTTTGTGAACACAATCAAAAGATTCGACTCACTTGGAATCAAAATCCTCACCACCGCGAAACTATTCACGGCAACGTTGATGGAAAGCCAATCAGATTTGGGGAGGGAGGAGAGAGGGGGGTTACAGGTTGTCACCGAGTAACGGTTCAGCCCCTATACAACACAAAACGCCACTGCCGGGAGAGAAATAAATGAGTAAAAACGGTTTAAGGAAAAAATAATTATGCTAAGTTCACGTAAGGTCGAGACAATTGCTTACAAAATACAACATACAGCGAAAGTATGAGTACAGAAAATTAGAGAAACTAATAAAGTTCAGAAGTCGGCCTTTTAATTTCCAACGCAACAAGTTATTATTCAGTGCGTTCGGATGGAACGAACGACCGTCATTGTCCAAATAATTAATTCTTGCCATAAATAGTGCACTGCGCATGGCCTACTGTTCACCCGGGGGAATTAGCTGGTAAAAATGCCAATGAGAGAAAGCCCATCCTCGCCCCTTTCGAGCGCCTACGCGTCGCTACTGTCTCTTGTTTCACCAAAAATGCGTAGCTTTTAAAAGCACCGTGAAATCTCTTCCCGTCTTTGTTTTAATACAGCACAAACTCAAACCAACGGTTTCCATTTCTCAAGGGTACTCACCGTTTTCGGCATTTTGTCTGTATTTTGTCTCTTCTCTCGCGGATGTGTCACAAACTGAGCTGATACAATGAAGTCAACAGAAAGCCAAACTTTTTCCCATCGGCTAACGTCCCCGCGCAAGAGTGAGCAACCGCCACCGCTAAAGCTTCTCCTCAAATCTCTTCCAGATCCCGAAGACAAAGTTTCACTTTTCGCTGCGTCTTTGTCGCTCAGAGAAGTACTGGTGGTCCTAGAGTCGTTTCCTGCTAACGGAACTGAGTTTTTGAAAACCACACCCAGCACAGCAGATGCAGCTAGGCACACCAAAGCGCGTTTGACTAAACTCCGCCCGGATTTTCACAGGCCCCGTTATTCGCTGCTGCTGCTGCTTTGTGTGCCGCGGACGCCGGGGCTTCAGCGCGCGCTCTGGGAACGCGAGGTGGGGGTATCCTACACAATTCCAACAGTGACGTAATTTTCCGCAGAAATTCCAAACTCGTCTTGGCTTCCTCTTTTGAATGGCAGAGTTTGGTACGGGAAATGCTTTTCACTTGAGGAACACAGCGAGACTTTATATGGACAAAAAAATTAATCGTGCTTTGTAAGTTGTCTCAAAGTTGTCAAAATGACATTTTAAAGAAATATATTCAAACTAAAGAACTTGCGAGTGGCCCAAGACTTAAAACTCTTCCTGTACAACAAACACCCTTATGTATAGCCCTATACAATTGGTACGCCTACTGATAAACATTGTCAGCATCTTTTAGATTAGAACATGTAATGTGTGACCCTGGACCACAAAACTAGTCATAAGGGTCAATTTTTTAAAATTGAGATTTATACATCATCAGCTGAATAATGAAGTTTGGTTTGTTAGTATAGGACAGTATTTGGCCTATAGATTTAACTATTTGAAAATCTGGAATTTGAGGGTGCAAAAAAATCAAAATATTGAGAAAATCACATTTAAAGTTGTCCAAATGAAGTCCTTAGCAATGCATATTACTGATTAAAAATTGAGTTTTGATATATTTACGGTAGGAAATTCACAAAATATCTTCATGGAACATTATCTTGATATCCTTTTGATTTTTGGTGTAAAAGAATAATTGATCATTTTGACCATTCAGTGTTGGCTATTGCTACAAATATACCTGTGCTACTTAAGACTGGTTTTGTGGTCCAGGGTCACATATTACAATTAGATTTGGACTTTAGAATTAGACTAGACTAAAAATTATTATAGCTATACTTTGATCATTTTCAAATATCCTTTGATTATGTGAGCCTACCAGACGATTTTGTAATGTAATTTTTCCTCTTCAAATGCACAGTAACCTAATTGCCATAAGTTAATTTTTAAATATCTAGAAGGACATCTAAAAATGGCAAATTGTGAATATTATCTCCTATAGATGCTCACTGGAGGATCATACAATCTACTGGTTTCTCGTACAAAACGTGCTGTGGTGATACAGTCACGGATTCATATCTAATACCATGGTACTTTGACTAATACACAATGGTACTAAATGATTGCCATATTTACTACCATGGTACCAGATCCAAAAACATGGCAAAAGCATGTTACTTTTTGGTAGTGTTGAAAATTAATGTGATGTTTAATAAAGAGTTCAAATTAATCTCTTAGTTTCACTGTGTGATATCAAGACAGGACGGGTTTTATCAGAAGAGCTGGAGGTTTAGTGTCACTGCTTTGACTGAAACTTACCCATGAAAAATGGCTGATCGTGCTCATGAGCTTTGTGCAAATACCATGCTGAATAATTTTAACTGACCAAGAGTTTGAGGAAACTGTTCTTTACTACCGTAGACTACACCTAGAACAATCATTTGAATGCAGTTAACATTATTCCCAGCTCTATTTTAAACCTTCTCTTCTATTGCAGAAAGTGTACAGTAGGAACCACTGTACATCACTTGTGCAAGGGGAGCGTTTAACCTGCCGCACCGCTGGAGGGGCGTAGGACCGTGATGTGTTCGGAAATAAGATTTACGTGAATCGTACGTTTTGTTTTTCTTCGAATCTGACTGCACAGATTTGTTTCCCTGCTGCGACTCCAGATACTACATCGTTCGCAAGAATAAACTCTACGATCTGAAGATGAAGAAGAAAACGGTGGGGAAGACGCGTCACGTCGTGGCCTGGATGAACAAAGCGGAGTACGAGCATGTGCTGGAGTATTTGTTCTCCAAAGAGCCCGCGCTGCAGAAGCACGCGCTGCACAGGATCTCTGCGTGGAAGGGCAGGTATGGTGGCCAGGGGTGGATCTGCTGCTGTGGCAGTGACCTGATGTCTTGTGCACAGTGTTGGAGATGTTGTGATCGCCGTTTGGTGGGGTCACGTGACAACTGATGTTTCACCTCGTGTATTGTTTTCTTTTCTATCTTATACATTTTCATTTTTGGGATTTAATTGTTAACTTGTGAACCCTGTTTGGAAAAACCCATGACATGTTTGACACATATTAAATGATCTAATTATCACCTTATATTTATATATATACATACACACACACACACACACACACACACACACAGTCTGGGGTGCGTTTCCCAAAAGCAATATGGTCGCAAGTTCCGTCGTTACCAATAGAGTTCAATAGGACTTACCACCATAGTTCGCTAACGATGCTTTTGGGAAACGCACCCCTGGTTAGCTATCCTTGTGGGGACTCTCCATAGGCGTAATGGTTTTTATACTGTACAAACTGTATTTTCTATCGCCCTACACCTAAACCTACTGCTTACAGGAAACTTTCTGCATTTTTACTTTCTCAAAAAAACTTATCCTGTATGATTCATAAGCTTTTGTACCCATGAGGACCTCAATTTTGGTACCCACTGTGACACGAGTCCCCATGAGTCTGTGTGTATTCAGGTTTAAGTCCCCACCAAGATATATAAACCTGTCTCCACACACACACACATATATATATATATATAAAACCTGAAATATGTAATGTAATAAACTATGTTACTAATTACATTTTTTATCATGTAACTTGGTATCGGTAACTAACTACAATTTGCAAGTAGTATGCTTAAACTGTCCTAGAAATAATGTCAAAATACAAGCGTATTTTGGGTCCTAACAGTAGATTACACTGGCTTTATGCAAAATGTAATATTTTGGCATTATTTTGACAAGTTTCGTAAGATTGATGCTTACATTTCATCTCCGCTGACATGGGACAGGTTAAATTAACTAGTTCATGGGTTTTCAAAATTTTTATATGCAAAAAAAAAAAAAAAAAAAAATGACCATACTGGTGCAAGGGACCCCCTCCTAAAATGCACAAGGCAACTTATTATTTATTATTGTGTATAAACCCTTGATATATACTTTGAACATTTAGTATTATAAATATGCATAAAGTATTACTAAGAAAATATTTAGTTTCTAATGTTACATTAATTATTTTTTCTTATCACTCTAGTACTTTTAAATGTATTATTAATTTGTTTGAATTATTTATTGCATTTATTGCTAATGTATTCATTTATTTTAATACACTTGTATTTATTTTATTAAAATTATTTATTTAGTCGTTTAATTTTTAATTTTTTAAAAATTATATTTTACATCGTTTTTCGCCCAAGTCCCTAACTCTGTCTTGTGGCCCACTGGAGATCCTGCACCCCATTTTGAAAATGTCTGAACTAGTTCATTTGGACAGGTCTGGAGCATTGTCTCTGATATGCTGTCTGTCGCCACAGGTTTGGACAAAGCACTCCAGTGGCTGTGGACAGCACAGCAGACCTGGTCCGTTGTCAGGTGCTGGACAGCACAGGTCAGATGGAGGCCAATGATCTAGTGCTGCTGTACGGCATGGCGCTGGTTCGGTATGTTTATCATCCATCAAGTGCACTTGAAACATACAAATCAGATCGAATTTGACTTTACTGGAGTAACAAGTATGATTGTGTTTCAGGTTTGTTAATCTCATCACAGAACGGCAACAGAAAAGAGTTGCCAGACCCTTACGAAGGTTAGCTGGGAATGTAAGTCACATCAACTCAGCTGAACATCTTTCATTATCTGCTAGAACTGCAGTCTGACTACAGTTTGTCTCTCTGACAGATAAATATTCCCGAGTGGGTGGTAAACCTCAGGCATGATCTGACACACCGCAGACTCCCGTCACTAAAGTGGTGCAGAAAAGGTGAGCGACGGTTCTTCCTTTACAGTCGCACGTGCAAACTGTCTTCTCTGTTTGCTGCATATGTTATTGTGGTGTTTAAATCTGTGTTTGTTTGTGCTCTTCAGGTTGTGGATTTGTGCTGGACTGGTTGCATCAAGAGTACTGGTCTCGCCAGATGAGCAGTCAGCTGACAGAGGACTGGAACTCTTCATCAGAAGAGGAGGATGAAGAGGAGTTTGCTAAAAGACATGAGGAAGAGCTACTCCGCAGACAGAAGGAGATCGACGCACACAGTGAGTAGCCTTTTATGCATAAAACTCCATCAGTTTGTGTCAGTAAAGGAGAGAGATGTGGAACTTCAGGGAAGGAAAATGACAGAAACTGATCAGACTTTTACATACTGTACTTGCAGCTCAGAATAAATAAAAACATGACAATTCTATTACAATATAACTTAAATTTCATAATACTAGCTTCCTTTGTAGTGTATTGAGAATATTTCATGTCACTTAAATGCAAAGCATTAGCACTGTTCAGAATTAAAGGTGTAAAATACTTTGATTAATCAAGGACACAAAAAGTGACAGTAAAGGGGTTTATAATGTAATAAAAGATGTATATTTCAAATAAATGATGTTCTTTTGAACTTTCTATTAATCAAAGAAACCTGAAAAAAAGGCATTATGGTTCCCAAAAAATAAATAAATAAATAAGCAACACCAAATCAGCATATTAGAATTATTTCTGAAGGATCATGGGACACTGAGGACTGGAGTAATGATGCTGAAAATTCAGCTTTGCTTTCACAGGAGTAAATAAAATTTTAAATATGTTAAAATAGAAAACAGCTATTTTAAATTGTAATAATATTTCTTAGTATTACTGTTTTTACTATATTTTTGATCAAATAAATGCTGTCTTGATAAGCCAAAGAGACCTCTTTCAAAAATATAAAAAAATCTTACAAACCCCAAACTTCTGAACTGCAGTATCCACCTTATTTTTCAACACAGAAGTAAGCTGTTTTCTGTGAATGTGCAAGACTTCTGGTTCATTAGCTGCTGTAGGGAAATAGCAAGAAGAATAACAAAGTGCAGTAAACGGTAAAACTGTTTGCACTATAAACCAGTGTGTTCATAATTAAGATTAATACATTAAAATAATATGGCAAGACACCAGATTGCAATATCAAGCTCTTACTGGAAAAATAAGATGGATAGTTTTGAACTATTTAAATGTTACTTCTCTGTTTTTCAGAAAAAGTCAGAGAACTGCTCATCTCTTACGAACGAGAACAGTTTCAGGTGAGTCTGGGACCAATCTCACATTGTGTGTAGTATCCCAGCTCCCACCAGCAGAGGGCAGTATGAGCTTGTGTTTCTGAGACAGCAGTTTAATGACATCAAATGACAAGTGTTGGAATTCTTCCTCAGGCACACAGAACCTGTGGCTGAACATGCCTATTTCACTACTATATAGTATGCGAAAAGTATTTCAATCGAGTAGTATGTCCGATTACACCGTGCTCAGAAAACAGTAGGTGGAACTTAAGTGTTTTTGGTATGTTTATAACACTGTATTGTAAACACAAGCTAAAAACTTTCAAGGAAGTTTCTGTTATTAATTCAAGTAGTTTCAAGTTGTTAATTATGTTGTGCTCATTGTTTTGGTGTGTTTGGCAGACGTACGAAGAGCTGGCAAAGCAGGGAAGGCAGCGTGGCGTGTGGCCGGATGCCAGCGCTGATCTCAGCTGGATCCTGACGCAGATCAAACTCTTCTCCACAGAGGCCAGGTGTGTGCAACCGAACAACTCTTTCTTTCTGATATGTTTAAGAGCATGTGTCTCATTGCCATCTGTTCTGTCTGTGTTGCAGAGACATCCTCATTGATGTTTTAATGCAGGATGGATTCCTTATTCCTACTGCAGAACAACTGGAGTCTCTGGATATTGACTCCTCAGGTACAGATGCACCAGATTTTGTTTATAAAGCATGAAGGACTTAGCTCACGTAAATTAAATTTACTTCTCTTCCTCTTTCTTTGTAGAGGACTCTGTGGACATGTTCGCCCCATGTCTTCCTCGAGTGTTTTTGCACTTCTGGTTGCCATGTTTGAAGGTTTTGAATTCATCCATCTTTCTAAATCTGATCCTTGATAAACTGTTCGCCGAGCTCTCGAATGAGCCGTCTAGTCACAGAACATACTACATCGCCTCCTGGATCTCCGAAATATTTCTCTGCAACAGCAAAAGTACGAATCTGAGACATCCTCTGGGTCTGTGTGGTAATATACAGTGGTTTTAAAAAGTATTTGGACAGTTAAAAGGATAGTTCACCCAAAAATGAAAATTCTATTATTTATTCACCCTCAAGTTGTTTCAAACCTGTATGAATTTCTTTCTTCTGCCAAACACAAAAGAAGATACTTTGAAAAATGTGTTTTTTTTTGTTATGTCTTATTAATTTTATTACATTTTACTTTAAAATAGCATCTAATTTTAATCGATGAAAATACTTAGATTGTTTTAATTTTATAAAGTGCTCAGTTAAACCTACGTATCAAACATTTTATGTATTGATTTAAGCATGTATATTATAAGTTTTCACATTTTTTGTTTTCTTGTTGTGAAAATCTGATCTCTTGAAATAATCCAAAGTAAGCCAGAAAGTGTCCAGATTTTTTTTTTTTTTTTGCCCGAACAGTTTATCTATTGTTTTATTATTTGAAAATCTTAATGATTTGGGTCTCATTCACCAATAAATGCATGAAGTATTTCATATTTATATGCACAGGCCTCTCATTAGCTAGCTTTATGTACATGTATCTGCATTGTTATACAGAGACACATAAACTATAAAGCAGATTCAATGTGATGAAATATTCTTGTATATTGATGAAATATTGATGTATAAAATTTCATCACATTAATAAGGCTGCCCAGAGTATGTAATTTATTTATTTTTATTTTTTTTGTAAATTCAAAAATTATTTTAGTATGAGTGGTATTGATGAATTATTTGTTTGTGAAAACATCTGTATGTAGATTTCACACTTAGTAAATGAGACCCATAGTTTTTTCTTGAACATTGCGTTAAAGTTCTTCTAAAATACTTCTTTTAACAAACTCTATGCTTGTGGCAGGTGAATTGAAGGCTCACAAGCGACTAAAAATATCCAAGGAAAGGATCTTCACGAACAGATTACAGTTTCCATGGCAGAATCTGATTTCTACATGTGTGAACGCACCATGCCCGGCTACACCTTTCCTTCTGCGACAGTGAGTGAATGTGCACACATTTACACACAAAGGATGGGCGAAAATAACTTGTCTAATTTAACTCCTTGCCTTTTAAGGATTTTGAGTGACATGGATAAGCCCCTCCCACATGACGCCCAGCAGAACCTGCTCCGGCTCTGCAGCATTTACACACAGGGTTACCATGAAAACACCTCCCCTGGACCCTCAGACCCCGCTCAGCCTGTGTACACCCTGCAGAACCTTCAGGACAGACTCAAGAGTAACGCCTCACAGAACAGAGACGCCCTCAGATCTGTGCAGGCTCCGCCCACAGAGGACCTCCAGGAAAAACTAAGTGCAGAAACCATACAGGAGAGAAACTTTGCGTTACGAGGATCAGCATGGAGCGTGTGCACAGGTAACACTCACACCCTCACCTACTGCTTTTTGTAAAGTATTTCATATTTTTATAAATTATATTTATTCATTTATTCATTATTGTTGAGTAAGGAGTTCAGTTGTATGCATCTGATTCATTACACAAGTAATGTCAGCTGGTGTTTATTGTGATGCAGAAGAGTGACAACCCAAAACCCCGCCCTTCTAGAATCTGGCCAGTCACTGATGATGATTATTTTGTACCTCAAGTAGCTATCAAGGGCAGTCGTGGCCTAATGGATAGAGAGTTCGACTTGTAACCCGAAGGTCGTGGGTTCAAGTCTCAGGTCCGGCAGGGATTGTAGGTGGGGGGAGTGAATAACCAGCACTCTCTCCACCCTCAATACCACGACTGAGGTGAGACCCTTGAGCAAGGCACCAAACCCCCAACTGCTCCCCGGGCGCCGCAGCATTGGCTCCGGGTGTATGTTCACTACTGCGTGGATGCACTTGGATGGGTTAAATGCAGAGCACAAATTCCGGGTATGGGTCACCATACTTGGCCACACACACCACTTCCCCCTTCCCCCCTATAGTTGGTAAACTGGCAGTAAATCCTAAAATGGTTTTGAATGAGTTCTTCTCTTAATGAGTTTTGAATGAGTTCTTGTTCTTGTGTCCAATCAGATAAAGTCCCCTGGAAACAGTACCCGCTAGGAAAGGTTCCAGGACAGCCAGAGGACCCCTCCTGTTTGATGGTGGAGTGTTATTCTACATTTACTGTATTTGACCAGCAGGTGGAGCTAGATCAGCTCCCTCAGCACCATGGCAACAGGAGGTGAGAGGATTTAGAAACTTTCAAAGTTAGGAACATGATGTTAACATGTTGTAATATGATTTTCATAAAAATGCATCTTTATCCACAGCGGTCCCCTTCAGAGTCGAGTCAGTGGAGCAGATGGGCCGCTCTGGACTCACAGTGATTTGAGCAAACTCAAAGCTGGACTCCAGCTGTTCTAACACACACTCAGATACTCAGCGGCCTGAAGATACTGAACCGCTGACCTTGAACTATGAACCCTATGATGTTAAAAACAAACACTTGAGGGCTAAGCTGGACTGAGGCTCTTCTAGACACACACACACACACACGCTCTCTTCCAACCTCTGTTTGTCTCTGACATGATCATGCACGGTTGGAAACATTAAGCTGTTTTTCTTTTTTAATTCATGTCCATCTTCGTTAGAAGGAATAGTGGTTGTCTGTCTCGCTCTAATGTTATTACAGTTCAGGCTGCAGTTTGATTAGCTCAGCTCAGCCCTACAGCTCTTGGTGTCTGTTCAAACCATCTGGAAGTGAAACTCCCATGAGCGATGTCTCATGATGTTCTAATGAAGAAGTTGGTGCTGTTTGAGAAATGTTGTAAATTACATGACATTATTTTTGAACACAAAGTTGCCAAATAAACTTCATTTTGTATTGCACACTCATCTGTTGAATTTTTTTTTCCCTATTTCTCGGGGACTGTTTACTGTAATTTGGGTATAAAATTGAACATGCTGATTTTGCTATTACTGCTAAAATTCAGCATTGCCATCACAGGAATAATTTACATTTTAAAATGCACTAAAATTGGAAAATGTTGTTTTAAACTGTAATATTTCACAAATAACTATTTTAGATCAAATGAATGCAGCCTTGGTGAACATAAGATCATAAAGCATTTAAAATGCCTCCAAACGTTTGAACAGTTATGTAATTACATAACATTTAAAAACAAGTGGCTTTTATATTAAAGAAATATAGTACAAGAATACTTAAAAGAATGAATTTAGTTTTTAGGGTTGTCAAACTTTGTGCAACATGCTTATTGTTACCTGTGTGAACTTCATAAATCCCTTAAAAACGTGTCCAATGAGACAAACTGATAAAAAATAATCGGAAAGGTGAGAAAACGTTATTTCTGAGAGAAACTGGTCTGAGGTTTTGTGTCTAAAGCATTGGTCTCAAACTCAATTCCTGGAGGGCCACAGCTCTGCACAGTTTAGCTCCAACCAGCTCCAAATCACACCTGCTTGTAAGTTTCTAGTAATCCTGAAGACCTTGATTATCTGGATCAGGTGTGTTTGATTAGGGTTGGAGCTAAACTGTGCAGAGCTGTGGCCCTCCAGGAATTGAGTTTGAGACCAATGGTCTAAAGCAATTCAAATCTGAAATTTTAAGTGTGAATTGGGGCCTCTGTAGAATTGAGTAACAGTATCTTACTCTGGTGTTTTGCAATACTTCATTCCATTTTTCCATCTACAGTCAAGCAACCAATAGGAACACAGACATGATAACAGTTAACCAAATAGAGTCTGGCTTTATTGAGAGGAACAAACACCTTTTGTCATTGAGACTTACATTTTGTTTGAGTCCACAGACCCAAAGCGTTATAAAGTTTTTCCACCCTTTCACTTTCTTTTTTCTTTCTCTTTTTTTTGGTTTGTGTTTTTGTCATATTGAAAACAAGTTCAAAAGCAACATGTTTCATTCAATAGAGAGTAAAACATACTATTGTATGTTGTCATCATCACAGCACGAGACTCAAAAGTGTTAAGACCACTCAGTCAACCTGCAAAGGCGCGAAAAAACCCACAATACAAGGGGGAAATGTTAAATGAATGGCAAAACTCGAATTTAAGAACACATTTTCAAGATCATCCACACTACTTCACAAAATCGCCGCAGTTTTATAAGAGCAAACATCAAAGATAATGTCTTTCATAAAGGAGCTGAAATAATAATACTTCTGTTAGTTCCTGAGAATCAATCTGTTGGTGAGAGTGTTTGTGTGAGCGAGTTATAGCTGGTGTATTCAATATTGAAAACATACATGTAAATGTACAGATTACATCAGCTCTGCAACCGGCCATGGGAGAAACCATCTCTTCTGATAGTTTGAAATGCCCGTTTGAGTGTTTTTCTTCAGGGTTTTTTCCCCTTTGGGCATGTCCAGTTGTCCTGTAGATTCTTCTTGGACATTTTAGTCAAACATAATCAGAAAAACCGGCAGTTCGTGCAGTTAAATCAGGTTGTCCATTCAGACACCAATAGAGATAAAGAGCTGAAACCGAAAAACTTCTTCTCATTAGCACTTCTGCTTATGAGAAAAGAAAAGAAAAAAACCCCAAGCAAGAAGCGCGACGCTCAGCGCTGTACAGTCAGAATGTGCTCGACTCTCACAAACCAAAGTAACATTAGTTAAACTGTAAGGCAGGTTACGAGGTGCGTGTTCATGTGTTTGTGTGGACATCTTTCAGTACGACACTCAGATAAAGCTCACGTTTCACTCATGAGAGAAACTGTGTGCATGTGGCATCAACTTCAGCTGCTCAAACTCACCTAGTTGCTAAATAAAATAAAAGTAAAAAAAAAAAAAACATTGTGCAAATTCCATTCAATTAAAGTCTCTTCTTCAACCTGGAATGTGCCTCCATGTCTTTACTGTAGAAGGTAAACTATGTTACAGGTGAAACAGCGGTGAATTTACCATAAATTCACACTAGCGCACACAATAGTCAACATTTTACATTAGTCTTATCGGTACTAATGATAGCATGTGATCAGCTGACTGCGGTTGTCAGGCAACCCATCGAGTCCTAAGTGTGTATGAGAGAGATCCTGCTCGGATAAGCTGGTAGAGTGTCTCTATGTACGTGAAATGCACTAATACTGTGCAAATACAAGAGGTTTGACATTAATTTTCAATATTTACAGAGGAAAAATATATTAGGAGCACACAGATTGTGTCAGAATGTGTCTCTCCTCAATCTACACCTTTAACAGAGAGAGACTGAATGATGATATATAAAGCCACGCCCTAAGAATCCTTCAGTCAAACAGTAATGAAGTTCAGCTCCACTGAGGTAAACTTTCACTTTCCATAATAATCATCAAACAGCAATTTTCGAGGCATGGAGAAGTGAAGGAGGTATGAGAGGACGGAGAAAGCAATGAAAGATAAAGAGAGAGAGAGAGAGAGATCCCTGTCTGTAGTGGTCTGCCCGGCAGGAAATAAGCCATCTCTATGGGCTACTCGAGTGACACACGGTATCACTGACATTATGGCATTATACTTCTTTATCCTTTTTTTTTTTAAACAAAACTAAGCTTTTTTTTAAATATATATAGATATATATATATACTCATATAAGTGATACTGTACAGCTCAGAAATATATATTTTTTTTACAATCAAGAAATAGATACAATTTGTATCAACAAGCAAAAGGTCATTTCTGGACATTTGTTGTGTGGTAGCTTGCTGCTCAACTGCACAGGGGTCTGAACCTCGGAGCATAAGCAGCGGACAGCAATGTCGTAATTTACAAGAAATTAGTTTCTAGATTGCTCTAGAAACACCTCCTTCAGGATTGTTTGCTCCTAGGTTCAGAGGAGAAGGGGAAAAGGAGAAACCCAACCGTAAATACGCTTCCATCACAAACAAAAATACAGATTTAGGCCTGAAACATACACTGCGTAAGTACATCAATGATGCTAAAAGTGCGGTCACATTAGCGAAGGTTTGTGGGCAAAAATGTCTACTGTCAATGTGTGTGACCAATTTCTTGAACTCATTTGCGAAATCTGTATGGGGGAATTTATCGCCTGGCATAAATTCCCAATCCAGTGGATTCCTATTGAAATGAATACATTTCTCCCACAAAAATTTGCCAAACAACATTAAATGTGACCACACCTTTACACTTCTAGCTGGATTTCACATCACTGCATTCCAAAATGCGTCACAATTCAGAACAGAATTGCAATTCTGCCACAACTGGTACTATAGCAGGTAATACTAAATGCACAATTATTAGAGCATAAAATTAAAAAATAAAAAACACATTAAAATTTGTTTTATAGTAGATTCTTAACAGTTCCAGATTTTCTGAAAGCTCGTAAAAGTGTGAAATGTAATATTTTATCATCTGCTGCCCTTAATGTCACAGCTGAAGATGGGTACTAAGGAAGGATTTAGGAATGTGAACATTCCTGTGGTGCTATTAGCCAAAAAAAAAAAAAAAAAAAGTTTACGTAAGCCAAAAGTTGTCATGATTTCACCGATCAAGCATTGGTGTCTACAATTATGTACTTGCATAAACATGTTTCTGGCCTAAAATGTGTAAATAATTATTTTTTTTTTTAAAAAATTGAAAAACCTATAATACGATTGTAAAAAGAAAAAAATCATTAATAGCCTCCTGGAAGAACCCTGTTGAAAAACAAAACTAAGGGGAAGGAGAATCATCTGTGTTCGTATTAGAGAGCTGAGAGGTTGGGTTTTGTGTCCACGTCGAAGCAGGGTCGGGGGCGGAAGAAAGGCAGCAAGCGAACTGTCAGCCAAATGTCAGAAACAACCCAACAACAGCCTGGTGTTCCGTGTGTGTGTCGCACAGGAAGAGACAGGTAGGCAGTGTGTCACACCTTCCCACGAGCAGTAACGGGGCCCCAGGGGCCACACCTGTGCTCATGAAAAAAAAATGAAGGAGCAATTTAAGTCTTTTTGAAAACACCCAGAGCATCTCTGGACCAATAACATTCACGCTCTCCTGAAGATATGTTAATTTACAGGGCGGAGCAGATGAAACGGGGCGGTCTCTCGGCATCAATCAGGAAATAGATGCTGCACAGGAGCATTTTGCCGAAGAGACGCATTCTCCTCCCCAGTTTGTGAATACTTGAACGTAGTTATTGACTAACGAGCCAAACGTGAGCGGCGCTCTCTGTCGAGCATAGTGCTAACATGCTGTCTGGGAGAGATTTACTGAATCCCATGCTTACTCAAACATCTCTCTTGAAATATACAATACAACAACAACATTTAGGAAATACATAAGAATAACTTCTCCAACTAGACATATCTAGTGCTTTCAGATCAGAAAAACGTACACCGATTATCTTTTTGGCTCAATCTTTGAAAATGGCTTCGTAAATACGCATCCGTGCATGCGTGCGAACAGACATCGCAGGGCAGATTTGCAGTTACAGCCCAGCCAGTTAAAAAGTCTGAATCGCAGCACAGCAGAATCTAAACCTTTCTGTCCCAGTGCTCGCCTTTATAAAACAAATGCAAAACAGCGACCTCCACAGCTATTAAGCACTATTCACATAACATGTGGTGAGGTCACTCCGATGTAAGGCCATAAAAGTTCAAAGGTCATGCTTTGAGGTACGCAAGCGTTCATTCCTCTTTCCGAAATCACACACCAAGTCATCACGCACACCAAAAAAACCACGCCACGGTGTCACGTCATATTTACACGC